>PVJA010025438.1:0-30755 GCA_004027025.1 Myocastor coypus
ATTTTTATTTTATTTATTTATTTTTCTTGTTTCAGAACCTTTTCTTGTTTATTCACTCATTTTTATGGCCGGCTCAGCCCACCCCGAGGACAGGGCTGGCGCAGCATGTGGTGCCAGGGATCGAACCGTGGTCTCTGAAGCCGCCCAAGCTTTCCCAAGCAGGTGCTTTAGACCACTGAGCCATCCTGCCGGGCCCAGGACATATTTCTTGATGTTCTATTTTGTTTACTTCCCTAAAGGAGTGTATTTTTCATTGTAGAGGTCTTTCACTTCTTTAGGATCATTTCTAAGCTGTTAACTTTCTTTATGCTATTATGAATATTTTTCCTAATTTCTTACCAGGTTCATCATTTGTGTCAATGAATGCTATTAATTTTACTGTGTTGATTATATGACCTGCTACATGATTGATGACATTTAGTGATTAATTCTAAGACTCTTTTGGTGTATTTTTTTTCTTCTATGTAGAGAATCTCATCACCTGCAACTAATAATAATTTAACTTTGTCCTTTTCTATACATATCCCTTTTATTGCTTTTTCTTTATCAATTGTTCTAGCTAATGCTTTGATTACCACATTGACTAGGAGTAGTGATAGTGTCATCCTTGATTTTATAAGGGAACCTTTCAGTTTTCCCCATTTAGTATAACATTGGCAGTAGGTTTGCATCAGTGGCTTTTATCAGATTGAGATGAGGTATTTCTATACCAATCAGTTTTATTTTTTAAATCATGAACCAATGTTAGATTTTGCCAAAGGCATTTTCTACATCTAATTGAGATGGTCATGTGATTTTTTTTCCTTTTTTCTGTTTATGTGATGTATTACATTTATTGATTTGCATATGTTGAACTATCCTTGCATCCCTGGAATCAATCCTACTTGGTCATAATGTTTGATTTTTTTTCGTTTGTTTTTCTAGTACCAGGGATCAAACTCAGGACCTTACATGTGCCAGGCAGACACTTATGCCACTGAGCTATATCCCCAGCCTGATGTATGATCTTTTTGACAATCCATTGCCATTCTGTGTGTATTTACTGAGGACTTCCTCATCTACATTCATTTTGCGTCTACTCCTTTGGTTGGATCCTTGTCTGGTTTTGGAATTCTGGTAACAGTAGCTTCTAGGAATGACTATAGGGAGTACTTCTTCCCTTTCAATTTGATTAAAAACCTTAGGGTGTATTGGTATTAGATCTTCCTTTGTTTTAAAATTCAGCAGTGAATCCACCTGGACCTGGGCTTCTCTTAGGAGGTAGGCTTTTATTACTAGTTCAAGTTCATTCTGCTAAGGACCAGCTTGATGTGGTAGAGCAGGCAATAATTATTTAAAAAAAAAAACTTTGTTATGGCCAGCTCAGCCTGCTCTGGGGGTGGGGCTGGCACAGCACATGGTGCTGGGAATCGAACTGTGGTCCCTGTGGTTGCCTCAAGTTGCCTAAACAGGTGCTTTAAACTGATGAGCTATCTTGCCAGCCCAATTAGTTTTTTTTTTAATTATTTTATTCTTGTTTCAGAACTTTTGTTTATTTATTTTTATGGCCGGCTCAGCCTGCTCTGAGGGCAGGGCTGGCGCAGCATGTGGTGCTGGGGATCAAACCATGGTCCCTGCAGCCGCCCAAGCTTGCCTAAGCAGGCGCTTTAGACCACTGAGCCATACTGCTGGGCCCCCCAATTACTTTTTTTGTTGTTGTCTCTTTGAAACATTTTTGCTATGCAGTTCAGGCTGACCTTAAACTCACCTTTTAATCACATAATTTTCTTTATTATCCATTATTATGACACACTAAATCAAAATTTGTTTACAAATTCGTCTGTCGATAAATGAAAAAAGGGCTTAACATGACACTCTACACTTTATTTTTTGTACAAATATTTCTTTTCGTTGAACTAACAGAAAGTAGTTGTATACATAATCCAATATTCCATAATAGTAGTGGGTTATCAACCGAGCTGGTAATGTTGGAAGCTGTTGACTTGAGCCTTTTACAGCTCAGCACACTAATCTGGCTTTACTTTTTATGCCTCATGGTTAAACCTTGCAACTCAGTTTGCAGCTCAGGTTGGTCCCTAACTTACAGCCATCCTTGTGCCTCAGTTTCCCAAGTGCTGGGATTACAGGAGTGCACCACCACACCTGGTTCATATTAGTAAACTGGCGCAAAAATAAATTGAGAGTATCCTAGGCCCACATGACTTGTAGTGAGACCCCCAGCTGGCTTGAGGACAGATTTAAGCCAAGGTCAGAACTGAGGCTAGCATCCACTCTGTGAAGTTCTGGGACCTCAAAGCAAAAGAATATGGCAGCCAAAGACCTGACTTGGAATTCTGTCTAGCTCAGTTAGCAGACTATTGAGTTACCAGTTACCCTGATCTGTTCCTGGGTGCTTTGACAAAAATGCATTGTTCCCTAACCCACATCAGCGTCAGCAGTTCACCCCCATTGCTTCCTGTAGCCACCAACACCCCACCCCTCCCCACCACCATACACCTAGTCAAGGTCAAGAACACTATGCCTCATGTCCTAGCCTGTCACTGGGTTCCTCATCCTGGTGCCCCTTGTAACTAAAATATAGGTTTTGTCTTGTGTTTTATTCTGTCCTACCTCTGAGCAGAAGACTTTTGATTCTAGGCCAGGGTCCTGATATTATTAGATTATTCAGGGTTTTAAAATCTTGTTGGTTCAGTGTTGTCTTGCTTTCTGAGGGCCTCATGTACCATTCAGATTGCTCTTGAACTCACTATGTGGCCCAGGCTGGCATCCAGCTCTCAACAATCCTCCTGCCTTAGCCTCCTGAGTGCTGGGATTTACAAATGAGCACCACCACACCCTGCCTTTGGCAATTCATAAATGTCTAGGTATCTATGCATTTCTTCTGAATTCTCCAATTTATTGATGTACAGCTTTGTGAAGTTGTTAATGATATGGACAGTGCAAAATATTTCATTTTATATTCTCTTGGAAGTTTGTACTTTCTGGCATGTTTACATACTTGAATAATCATTTTACATCACT
The DNA here is from genome assembly GCA_004027025.1 of Myocastor coypus. NCBI lineage: Eukaryota > Metazoa > Chordata > Mammalia > Rodentia > Myocastoridae > Myocastor > Myocastor coypus. The sequence continues at coordinate 3,022 of PVJA010025438.1, forward strand.
TAAATGCACGTAGTAGACTTCAACCTAGTTTCCTCACACTGCCACAGACAGCAGTCTGAGAGCTTACCAGCAGAATCTAGCTCTGCAGAGCCCAAATTCTACTTGATGTTTTATGTGAGCTACCCCCATTACGAAGACTTTGGCGGTGTCTTCCCTTTCCAAGAGAAACCCACACTTGAAGTAGATGTTAAATCCAGCCAAGGTGAGTTGCTGCCTGACAGGTGTGGGCTGGATCATAGGAATTCCAGCAAGCACCTCTTTGGCGGAGGGCAAGGGCCACACAAAGACCCTGTGTGCGTGGGTGTCACGAGCTGCCTACGCACCCAATCCCTGGGGAGAGGCGTCTTCAGGATGAGGGGCGGCCTGGATGGCACAGCGGAACACCCAGCATGGGCCAACGCCGACAGGTGCTCGGCAGAGCCCCAGGTTTGCGACCTTCTGCTCAAAAGGTCACTGCTCAGGTGCTGTGTTTTCTTTGCTTGGATGTTTACCTTACCGGTGATGCAGAATTTTTGGCCTAGTGCGTTTTCTAAACGAATAAACAAAAAACTAAAAAAACTCTAGAAATTCCTGACTAGACGGCACTCATCTGCGACCCGAAGGTTAAACCTCGGGGTTGTGGGGCGTTGCCAAGTTCCCTTCAGAGGGGTTTGTTTTGGACGCTCTTGCTACAACCCGTCGTTTCTTACAGCTTCTTCCTTTACACGTTAAGCCCCATTCTTCGTTCCGTAAGTACAGCGCTGATTTGCGCCACATCTGCTCAGAGAAAATCCCTAAATCCGAGAGCGCTAGGCGCGCGCGCAGGCCGGTGACGTCAGCGCAGCGGACGATGACGCAGGCCACGGGGGCGGGGCCTCCCGTGACGTGGCGCCCGTGGTGGCCCGGCGCTCCAGCTAGGCTGCGGCGGGGGGACAGGGCGAGGCCCGGGGCCGCCTCACCGCGCCCCGTGCCTGCGCCGCGCTCAGCCTTGCGGCTACCGCGCTACGCTAGCCCTGGCTGCGTCGCCCGCCGCGGCTCGTGCCGCACGGCCCCGGGCTGTAGCAGGAGGGGAGATGCTGCAGCCCGAGGCCCGGAAGACGGAGTTCCTGGGTTGCGGACGTCGCGGTGAGTAGCGGGCGGTCTGCGGCGCTTGACCCCGCGCGGCCTCCGTCGGAGGCTGAAGTAACCCGCAGCGAGCGGGTGAGGGTCCGGGCTCGCGTCCTCTTCAGCCGCGTTTCCTTGACGAGCGGTGTTGTTTAGCCCGAAGGAAAACAAATTGTGCCCAGCTATGAGCGGGACGTTCCGAGCGTACGCAGAACCTGAGCGAGAGGAGGGAGCCCCGCGGCGCGCAGGCGGTGGTCTCGTTTCTCTGAGAAAAGCGGAAAAGTCTGGTTTTGTGGTGGGGTTTCGCCGGGGAGGACTTCGCCCGGATCCGCCTGCCTCGTGACACCTGGCTGACAGGCGAGTTAAGTTCCCCCCTTTTTCTTCGCGACCTGCAGCTGCCCACCTGAAGCGCGCGCCGCGTGGGTGCGCGCTGGACGCCCGGGCCCGGCGCGGTCGGTTTTGTCCTCGGAGGGCTGCACGTTCCGGGCCTGAGGGGAGCGCGCTTTAGCTTCCGCCTCCGAGACGGCTCGGGCCGGCCCGCTTTTTCTCTTGGCAAGATGATGAGGTCAGCCGAGTGGAGTCTGGTTTTTGCAAATGTGAGACGGTGTCACCCTGAAAGCGCTTTTCACATACTCCCACCCGCTTCCTCCCGCGTTGCTGGCCTCTCCGCGTCGCAACTTTGGGACAGACTCCGGTACTGTTTTTTAAAAACTCATTTTTTGCCGTTTGAGCCGGCAATACTGTACTTTGCCCGTCTGCCTTAAGAATAGGAAATAGTGAAACAGTATGCATCCTTGAGCGTTTCAAGTGAAAGGTCGTGTAAAAGGGGCAATTTCTGTGCTTTTGCTTATAATTTCTTTTTGTTTGTTTTTCAAGACACGGTCTCGCTGTATAGTTCACTATGCCCCTGAGTGCACTGTATAGCTTAGGCAGGCCTCCAACTTTGAGCAGTCGTCCTGCCTCAGCCTCCCCAGTGCTGGGATTACAGGCCTGCCCCACCAGGCCCAGCTACTTGCAATTTCATTTCCCACAAAAAGTTCTACTTTGTTCTCTTTTTGTTATGGTAAAATATACATAATACAAAGTTTATAATTTAAATGAATTTAAGTATATAATGTAGAGGCGCTAAGTACAATATATACCATAACCATCCTTGATTTCTTTTCTTTTTTTTTTTTTTTTTAAGGGGGAAAGGTTTATTTACCTCACAATTTTTGGAGATTTCAGTCAGTCATCAGTTGGCTCCAAATCAGGGGCTGGGGAGATAACTTGGCAGTCCAAGCCCTTGCCTGACAAGTACAAGACCTAGCTTCAATGCCTGGTACCACTTGCATTGCCAGCCACTGAAACTGGGCCTGGTGGTGCATGCCTGAAATCCCAGGGCTGGGGAGGCTACAACAGGAGAATTACTAGGAATATGAGCTGCATAGTGAGACCCTATACCGAATAAATTAATAACTTGTTTTTTTCAGAACCAGGGACCGAACTCAGGACCTTGCACTTACCAGGCAGGCACTTGTACTCCTAAGCTATCTCTTGGCCTTAATGAATGATTGTTTTTTCTTTTTTATTTTTTTCTGCCTGGCTCAGCCTGCCCTGGGGGTGGGGCTGGTGAAGCATGTGGTGCTGGAGATTGAACTGTGATCCCTGTGGTTGCCTATGCAGGTGTTTTAAACTGCTGAACCATCTCACTGGCCCAATAAATGATTTTTTTTTAAAAGAAAAATCATGGAGGCAGAAAACAGTAAAAGCAACAAGCAAGAGAGACCCAACCTTGATTTATTTTTTTTCTTGTCTTTTTGAGACAGGGTTTCACTATGTAGTTCAAGCTGGCCTTGAGCTCACTTTGTAGCCCAGGGTGGTCTCCAGCTCACACCAGTCCTCCTGCCTCAGCCTCCCAAGTGCTGGGATTACAGGTGTGTGCCACCACAGCTGTCTCCACCCTCGATTTCTAAAACTCATCCCAAACAAATTGTGTAGCCATTACACAGTGATCCTTTATACTTCCCTCTAGCCCCTTTCTGTCTCTTTTCAGAGCCCTTAAATAGAAGGAAATGTCCTTTTTGTCAGAGTCCCTTTCTGATTCTCCTCTTTGCCCAAGAAGTCCAAACTAGAATCCTAAAAACCTGTTATTGGAATTCCACCAAGTTAATTCCAATCTGCTACTCCCAGGGCAACCCACAGCAATAACAGAGACACTAAGATATATATATATATATATATATATATATACACACACATATAATTGGGGAGCCAAGGGGCCTAACTCCAGCCACAAAGGTGGCTTTCCAGAACCAAGAGAGTGACCCAGGTTTTATTCATTGAAGAAGGGGGAGTGGCTTGTGAAAGGGAATTGTGGGAAGAAGGTGAGCACTGAAGGCAATTCTGGGAAAAAAGTAAGCACTGTGAGCTGGGTTAGGTTGGAGGCCTGCACTCACCTCCAACATACTCAGAGATATGCAAAGGAAGTAATTTGCATGATGCTATTGAGATAGTATCTAATATTCTGGGGGTCTGGCACTTCAGCTCTGATGGGTGATCTTTCAAGCCCCAGGAAGTCACAGCCTCTATCTCAAGGCTCAATCCCAGCTGTCACCGTGGAGCATTGGCTCTTCGTCCTGTTATCAGGGAAACACGTGGGCCATCTTCAAAAATTGCCACCAGCACCTGGGCTAGACCGATACACAGCACTTAAGGCCAATTAAAGGATAATGATGGTTATGGTATACACTGTAATGTATTTAATGCCTCTACATTATATACTTAAATGTGTGAAAGAAGTGAGCACTGTGAGCTAGGCTAGGTAGGAGGCCTGCACTCACCTCCACCATATTCAGAGAGGATATGCAAGGAAATAAAATTTGCATTATGCTGTTGAGATGCTATCTAATATTCTGGGGATCTGGCGCTTCAGTTCTGATGTGCAATCTTTCGAGCCCCAGGAAGTCATAGTGTCTGTCTTGAGGCTCGATCCCAGCTGACACTATGGAGCATTGACTCTTCATCTTGTTATCAGGGAAACACGCATGCCATCTTCAAAAATTACCGCCAGCACCTGGGCTAAACCAATATATACCACTTAAGGCCAATTAAAGGGTAATGAGAAGTCCTAGCCAGCTCTGTACATTTCACCACAAGGGAATAGGGTCATGCTCAGTCAAAATGGGGACAGTCATTTCAAGGAGAGCTGCTCAGGTGGTCCTCCACGCTTTTGTGTCTGCCTTACCCCCATGTTTTTGAGGTTTATCCATGTTGTAATTGTAGCAAGTATCATACTTCATTCCTTTTCACCTTTGAGTAAGTTGAGTGATATTCTCCTGTATGTTGCCAATTCTCTTGTTTATGGATTAGGGGTTTCCATCCTTTAGCTCTTGAGAGTAATGTGCTTATGGCTCTGTTCCATTTCTGTAGTCTTTTGTTTTCCTTTCTTTGCATTGTGTATCCAGAATTAGAATTGTTGGATTATATGGTAATTCTGTTTTACTTTTTGAGTAAGGGACAGACTCTTCATATTTTAGAAACTGCTTTCTCAGATACTTTTGTACCATATAATTGCTAAATTTTATGGCTCCACCTCCTGTGTGTGTGTGTCTGTGTGTCTTTTTGAGACAGGGTCTCACTATGCAGTTCAGGCTGGCCTTGAGCTCACTTTTATAGCGCAGGCTGGTCTCAAACTCCACCAGTCCCCCTGCCTCAGCCTCCCAAGTGCTGGAATCCACCTCCTTCTTACTTGACATTTATAGCGATGCTTCACCTCACTGCTCCTGGCAGAGGTTTAGTGCTTGCTGCCTACTTTTGCTTTGCTCTCTGTTATGTAAACTATCCTCTGCTCTTTACTTTTCAGGCACCTAAAGTGAAACTTTGATACTTATTTTAAACTCTCTCCGAGGGCCCGATTTGAATGTGATGCTTCAAGGCATCTGCCTATCTTCTCTTGAATGTAAGGTGTCCAAACCTGTCCGTTCTCTGTTTACCCTCCTGAATCTGTTCTTTGCATAGTCCTTGTCCCCGAGGATGAAAGCCAGATGCTTTCATTGCATCTTTCTCCCATGGGAGCTCAGACCTTGTTAAGCTGCCAAATGCAGACAGTTGTGCCCCTGCTTCCCTGCCACTTACTATGAGCTGAACCTGTAGTCATCTCTCATGGGACTTGTAACTGGACTTCTCAGTTCTAAAAACTCTTCCCTCTGACCCTAAGCATTTTACACACTGCTGCTAGGGCTTTCTTTCACAGACTGATTGGCTTACAGGCATTAGCGAGCTGTCCTCTGCATGCAGGACAAGTTTGCTCTTGGCAGCAGAGTCCCAGGCTGTTTCTCTATAATTAGTAACCTTCCACTGGTGGTGTTTCACCATCCCATGGCCTCGTCTGTATTCAGCTGTTACAATCATTCACTTGCTTATTCTGTTTGGGAAACTAAAAACAGACACATGCTAAAGTTTCTACTTGAAATGTTTCAGTATTTGGCCATTGGGATTTTAATCCTTAAGCCAAATTTAAATCATAGCTTCTATAAGAAATCTTCAAAGCTTTTTAAACAAAGTTATTTTTTTATCCTTGGTTTCCATATGGTTTATGTCCTTATTGCATCACTTTAGAGTTTGCTAAACCTCTAAAAATATGTTCAAGTTTTTTTCTGTCAGATATATTATTTCTTTAGGAAAAAAGTCTTTTAGAGAAGATGAGACTGCTGACCAGAGTATAATGGCTTCTAAGCTCTGTGTAGCATTGGCAGAAGTTTTAACATTATGCTTCGATCATTGATAAATGTACAGTTTCACCACCTGTACCTCAAGTGTAAGTATAGTCATGCTGCATAAGATGATATCACATGGTGTTTTTATAACTGTCTTGGTTTAAGTAACACCCTCACGTTGCACCGCAAAATGTTCAGAGCATGTCCCTGCCATTGACACATGACTATTTTATAAAAGCTTTCCTAATTATAGTTAGAAGGCAGTGATATAGGGGAGAAATGATCTTCCATCCTAAAAGGTACCCAGGATGAGTTTGTGTTCTCTAAAACTGAAGAATGAATTTTAGGAACAAATTCAGGTTATGAGCAGAATATATTATTGAGAGAAGCAAAGCTGCTGTCCAAGAGAGGGACAGGAGGCGGGCTTCAGGCGGATAGTCCCTGAGAAGCTGTCTCTTCCAAGGACTTTTATAGGGGAAAACCATGTGGCGAAGCTGGTCTAAGGTGATGAACATGGGAACTCGCTTAGGTGGGCATGAGATGGAACAAAGCTATGGTCAACCAGTGAGATTACAAGCACCATTGCTTAGGTAATAGTGATTAAATCCAGTACCAAATGAGGAAGCAAGTCACATGGCAAGTGGGCATAAATATGGGACGGCATCTCTTCCAGTTGGGGGTTGTGCTAGTGACTCATTTAGGCTCTTTCAAGTTGATCGATACCTGTTTAGAATATCAATCCCTGATACCCATCCCTGGGGAAGTATGTAGCTATATGGTCTTGAGGTATGGTCCATATGGCAGTGTCTGTCTCTTCCAAGTTGCAAAGTCACCACGTCTTCCATATTGTCTCCTTGAGATGCCTGGCCCTGTCTGACTGCTTATAATATTTCTAATTCAGCTGTGTACAATAGTGTCTTTTACTTGCATGTTTTTGGTAATTACTGAGACTAATGACTTTTTCATATTGATTACTATGCATTTTTATGTATTAATTTGTACAAGGTCTACTGAGTCTTACTATGCAGCTTGGACTCATAGTGATCCTCCTGTTTTCAGCCTCCCAAGTGCTAGGATTGCAGGCATATGCCACCGTGCCCAGTCTCAACCACTGTCTCAGTGCACCCTGGTGGCGAAGCTGGTGCTGGCATGGCATACCAGGAATCACTGTGTTTGCCCAGGCAAGCACTTCAATCTGCTGAGCTATTTGGCTGGCCCTGTAAGTTTTTTATGAGCACTCTTTTCTATGTACCTGGCCTATTAGTGTAATACTTATTTGTAATCCATGCCTTATTTGATACAGATGCTCTTAGTCATCACTTTTTACTTGGACACAATCTTAGTTCATTTGAAAATTAATTTTTATGAATTTTCTGTCGCTTTCAATATACTTTAGAAAGTGGAAGAGTTGATGAAAAAAAAAGATGGGAACTTCATTTTATCTTTTAGAGACAGGATCTTGCTGTGCAGTTCAGGTAGGCCTTCAGCTCACTTTGTAGCCCAGGGTGGTCTCAAATTTGCAATGATGAGCTATGTCCTGCGCCTTCCATCCACTTCTATCATTAGCTTCGGTAGCTCGTCAGGTCCCCAGCAGCCAGCATGGTGCAGCAGATTGAAAGCAGAGAGGCCTGTCAAGGAGCCTGGCTGCTGCATGAGATAAATTTTTTTTTAATTTTATTTATTTATTTTTTTCTTGTTTCAGAACCTTTGTTTGTTTATTCACTCATTTTTATGGCTGGCTCAGCCTGCCCCGAGGGTAGGGCTGGCGCAGCATGTGGTGCCGGGGATCGAACCGTGGTCCCTGAAATCGCCCAAGCTTTCCCAAACAGGCGCTTTAGACCACTGAGCCATCCCGCCAGGCCCCATGCATGAGATAAATTTGTAGTAGGTGATTTCCAGGCATGCGGTGTGGGCCTCGCAAAATGATCAAACCTTTCTTTCATATCCTGTCTGAAAAATATTCCTACATGTTGTTCCTTGAAGTAGATGTGGATGACTGTCAGGACGTTGCTACAGATTGTGAGGTCAAGTGCATGCCAACCTTCCAGTTTTTCAAAAAGGGGGAGAAGGTGAGTGAATTTTCTGGCGCTAATAAGCTTGAAGCCACCATCAATGAGTTAGTCTAATTGTATTTTCTGAAGAATGTAACTATCAACTGTTTAAAACTTAATTTTTTTTTAATTTATAAGAAAATAAATATAGATGGGGCCTGGCGGGATGGCTCAGTGGTCTAAAGCGCCTGCTTGGGAAAGCTTGGGCGGCTTTAGGGACCACGGTTCGATCCCCGGCACCACATGCTGTGCCAGCCCTGCCCTCGGGGCGGGCTGAGCCAGCCATAAAAATGAGTGAATAAACAAACAAAGGTTCTGAAACAAGAAAAAAAATAAATAAATAAAATTAAAAATTCTAAAAAAAAAAAAAAGAAAGAAAATAAATATAGAAACTGTATACCCAATTGCCATCTGATCATAAATGACAACAAAATATTCTACCCTTAAAAAAATTTGCGATGATGCTCTTGCCTCAGCCTCCTGAATCCTGGGATTACAGGGATGCATCACCATGTACAACCTACAAATAGCATTTTAAAAGAAGAAATATGTATGATCCTTATGACCCTTTAATCAGTTAACTTAGAAATCATCTAGATGTTATATCTTACCAAAACCTCAAGCCTGTTCAAGATGTTAGGAAAGATGTGGCTAGGGTTCTTCAGGGAAGCAGCTAATGGGATACACACATATGTGTGTACACACACACACACACACACACACACACACACACACATGCTGATTTAAGGAGAGTGACTCACATTGTGTGTTGTTATGGTTCATGTCCAGTTGTCCCCCCAGAGCCTCATGCAGTCAGGGGGCAGCTTCCGGAGTTTGTGATTGATTCTTGATCCAATGCTAGGATTATGGGTGTGGATGCTGCTGGTATTATGGGTGTGAGTACTATACCCAACCTAGGGCAGATAGCCTGAATGCAACATGAGGGAGAGAGACTTGCTCTCTGTGGCCATTTTGTTGTTGTTGCTACTCCTCCCCCTTGCCCTTGCTGTTTTCTGCCACCATGAGTTGCTGCCCTCTGCCATGGGCCACTCTGCCTTGGAACCAGCTATGTAGGGACTGAATTCTCCACAAACTGTAAGCTAAATAAACTTTTCCTTCCTTTATTTTGAGTGTCAGGTACTTTGTCCCAGCAGTGAGAGAAAAGGAACCAAGACATGGGTCCAGCAAGCTGAGACTCACAGGGCAGCTGGAGATGGGGATGGGGTAAGAGTTACCCCTGGCTGTATGAGCCCAAAGGCAGTATGGACAGAGTCTTTTAGATTTACTGCAGTAGTCCTCTTCCTAGAAAGCTATATCACATTGAAAGGACCCAACCTAATGACTGTTTTAATTTCTCTTAAAGACTGTATTTGCAAATAAGGTTACATCCTGGGGCACTAGGGTTAGGAGTTCAGCCTATGAGTTTTCGGAGGATAATTCAGTCTATAACAGATGCCTAACAGTCTCTTGTGGCATGGAATGGGCGGAAACAAACAGGTTTTTTTTGTCTTTTGTTTGAGTCAAGGTAGGTGCATGTTGGCCTTGTATTCACCTGGTAGCCCAGGTTGGCCTAAAACACCATCCCAAGAGTGTTGGGATTACAAGCGTATGCCACCAATGCCTGGCTCAAACAGTTTAACTCATTTGTATAATTTATACTTCCAGTATGAATTTTTTTGGGGGGAGACAAGATTTTTCTGTGTAGTTCAGACTGGCCTTAAACTTGTGGCTATCTTCTTGCTCCAGGCTTCTTAGTGCTGGAATTATTGGCATGTGCCACCATGCCCAGATTGGTATGAAATATTTTAGAAATAGCAATTTATTTCAGATACTATTTATTAATTAATAGGGAATTTATTTCTGGTTTTCAGAATACTCTTTTTTTCTTTTTCGTTTTATATCTTTGGTACAGGGATTCACTACATAGCTCGGATTCCTAGCAACCCTCCCGTTTTCAGCCTCCCCAGCTCTGGGATTATAGGTGTGCACCACGTTCCAGCTCAGCATGCCCTGACCTGACCCCCTGGTCCCTGTGCTTGCCAAAGCAGGCGCTTAGTCCACTGAGCTATCTTACTGACCTTTTTTAAAAAAAATCTTTTTCAGATAGGGTCTTGCTATGTAGTTCAGGTTGGTCTTTAAACTCACTTTGTAACCCAGGCTGATCTCAAACTCAATGATCCTTCTGTCTCAGGCTCCCACATGCATGTGATTGTAAAACTAAAATGAGAGATTCTCTGTAGCCTTTACTCATTTATCTCCAGTGGTACTATGATTTGTAATGACATTATGTCGTTGCTATCACATTGTTACATTGACATTAATGCATTTACCATAGAGGATAGACCCATTAGCATAGGATGTGCACTGGCCTTCTTTCTTCTATAATCCCTTGGCCCTTGTTCTCAGCTCCTGGCAATCCCTAATCCATGTTCTATTTCTATAATCTTGTGATTTCAAGAATGTTATGTAAGTGCAGCCAGATAGTATGTAATCATCTAGGGTTGGCTGAACTTCTTTTGTTTTCCTTTTTTTTTTTTTTGTCTTTTTGAGACAGGGTCTCGCTAAGCAGCTCAGGCTGGCCTTGAGCTCACTTTCGTAGCCCAGGCTGGTCTCGAACTCCCACCAATCCTCCTGCCTCAGCCTCCCAAGTGCTGGGATTACAGGTGTGCGCCACTGTTTTCTTTTCTTTTTTTTTTTTTTTTTAACTTTATTTTATGTTATGGCTAGCTCATCCTGCCCTGGAGGTGGGGCTGGTGCAGCATGTGGTGCTGGGGATTGAACCACGGTCCCTGCAGTTGCCTAAGCAGGAGCTTTTCTCACCAGCCCCCAAAATTCTTTATTGTCTGAGCTGCATATAGTACTTGCACTTATTAGTGGTTTGGAAAATGCTGTTTGTAGAGTCCCAGCCCTGTGTCCTAGAATAGATCAGGCCTTCTCAGACTTGGTGCAGTTGGCATTTAGGGTCACATACTGTTTGTTGAGGACTGACATATGTTGGAGGTTGGAGGATGCGCGGCACCCAACAAGAGCTGTGGACTCCTCCCACCCCCCAGTCGTGGTGGCCCAAAATGTTTCCAGACATTGTCATGAGTCCTGAGGGGTTGCCACATTTTTCAAACATTGCCAGACATCTCAGTCCCTAACAGAGACCAGCTAAAGAAGATACTGGGTCTGCAGCCAGAAGACTAACATCATCACACACAGCACATTGTTCTGATGGCTCTGCATACTCTGTACATTTCCATATGAGCATTCTATAATTCAAAGACTCAGTTGTATAGTAACACTGAAACGTCTTAAATTATGGGAAGAATTAGCAGTGAGGAGAAAGTTTTATTTTATTTTACTTATTTATTTAATTTTGAGGAGAAAGTTGATAGTACCTGCAAACACATGCACAAAACCTGTGAGCATGGACTGAAACCTGTGTCTTTTAACCTCCTGTGGGCATCAGAAATAGAGTATGCATGTGCTGCATAATCCCTAGTAACCAGTACATAAATAGAAGTCAGTACCCTAAGTTAAGCACCAAGGTTGAAGAGACAGTTACTCGTCAAGTCAGATAATATTTTCTCTTTTGAAGAAGTGTTTTTCACTGTGAAGGGCTGAGGCAGGAGGGTCATGCATTGGAGGCCAGTGCAGGTAACCTAGCAACTTAGTGAAACAGTCTCAGAATAAAAAAGGGCTGAAGCTGTAGCTTATTGCACAGGCCCTGGGTTCCATCATCAGTGTTACCTCCCTAGTGACATTTTATTACGGAAAGTTTCAGACATTAAAAAAAAAAAAAAAAAAATCGGGCTAGGGAGGTAGCTCCAAGGCACAAGTGCCTGCTTGGCAAGTGCAAGGTCGTGAGTTTGAACCCGGGTCCCACAAAAATAAATAAATAAATAAATAAATAAATAAATAAATAAATATCAGAGGAGCTGGGGAGATGACTTAGCGGTTTTAAACTTGTAAGCCTCTTGCCTCAGCTTGCTGAGTGCTTGGTATTACAGGTATGTGCCACTGTGTCTGCCTCAGTAGATTTTAAAAAGCCTATTAATGGTCAGGAGAAGTGAGGAGACTATCTCTCAGGATAATAGAAGGCATTGTCCATTCTGGCCCTGACCCCTGTTGTTTTTCCAACAAGCTGAATGTTAGACTATAGATTTACAGAAAAGTATAAAAATAGTATGGCGTGCCTATGTATTCCCTGCCTGATTTCCCTTATTAATCTCTTACATTAATTATGTATGTTTATCATAATTATGATTTCCTCATTTGTTCATAGCTACCTAGTTTTTATTTAATGTCCTTTTTCAGGTCTAACTACATTAGGTTAAAAACTGAGGATCTCGCCCAGGACGTTGTATCCTCATTGCAGTTAGGGGTTTTGTTTCCTTAGGTTCTTTTTGTCTGTGACAGTCCCCCATCCTGTCCTTGTTGTTCATGACCTTGACAGTCTATGGAAGTTCCTGTGTGTAATGGCCACTTGAAAGGGGCTTGTGCTCTACTTTTCTAAGAGCAGAGTGTCTAAATAGCAATTTGCATATAAATCTGCTATAGTCTATCCTATGTGGTATTCATTTATTTACATCAGTGTGGATTCATGTATTTATTTTACTGTTGGCTGATAGTATAATATAGCTGTATGTTTCTGTGCAGCTTGCTACAGCTCTAGGCACAGTGAGCTCTTTTAGGAAGGCTGCTTGTTTTCTCTTTTTTTTTTTTTCTTGAATAAAGAAGAACTGTCTTGAGTGGCATATAAAGTAGATAATACAGTTAATGTATATAAGTAAAATTTTTTTTATCTTTCTTTAACCTTAACATTTGAAAAAGAACACAGAAAACAAAAACAGAAAAGGTGGGTCACTGCTGTTAGACTCAGAGCTGACAAACAAGGAAAAGCTTACGGTACGCACTAATGTTTACATTGACATGGCATATGTAACCATTGCTAACTGTGTGCATCTAAGGTAACATGCTGAGCTAAACATGAGTGCATACCTGTGATACTGTGGCAAATAACAATGAATGCAAAGTGGAGACATGAGGGGCTGGGGAGATAGCTCCCTGGCACAAGTGCCTGCCTGTCAACTGCAAGGTCGTGAGTTTGAACCCTGGTCCCGCAAAAAAAAAAAAAAAAAAAAGTAGAGACATGAGCCACATTAATTCAACTTTGTCAGTAATTCTAATATGAATGTTTTAAAGACAGCTTTTGTCACAGTGGTCAGAATAAAACAAGGTCCATCTACATGAAACCAGCTCAAATGTAAAGACTTAGTTTTCTAAAAGGGAAGGAGAAACGTGTGTCTTGCTGACAATCATAAGAGCATGGGAGTAGTTACAGAAATTACAGCTAAAGCAGAGTTTGTAATCAGGGATAACCAAGGTCAATGACTAATAGTAAAGAGGTCAGTCCTCTCAGAAAACAAAACTATATATGTGAGCCAGAAACTCCAAAAAATGTTAGACAAGCCCACTCTTGCAGCTGGACTTCACCAGCATTGCCTGTAACTGATAAGCAGACAAAAAATCAGTACAGAAACAGATGTCCTGATGTCCTAAACAGCACTATCAATCAGCTTGATCTAGATGACAGAGACAGACTGCCTCACCCAAGGGCAGCTGAAAGCTTGCTCTTTAACTAGTGTTCACATTACAGATCATATTCTGAGTGGCTTAAATACCCACACAGTGTCTCCTCTCAGACACAGTCTGAGCAAACTGGAAATCAGTACCATAAAAGTACTGTAGTGAGAAAATCCTCAGGGCAAGTTGCTCAGTTTCTTTCCAAGATCTCTATTTTATACTTTGGGCTAGGTTTATTTGTTTCACTCTTAGGTAGTTGACTAGGGTACCTACGGCACCTTGTGAGTAAGCAGACTCCAAGAAACTCTTGGTGTTCAGCAGAAGGAAACACTCAGCAGCAGGGTTTAAAGATGGGCACTTGGCTATGATTTCTTTGGGTGGAGAAAGCCATGCTGATCCTAGATATGCATATGCTTGTGTATATTGGCCACGTCAAAGTCAGGTTCTAGGGACAGTTTTTTCCACTTGCTCATTTCATCTTTTGTTTTATGGATTAATCCTTTTTATGAGAAGGAAGGGAACCAGACACAGTTCAGTTTCCATAGTTTTGGTTGTAAGTGGTTGTATTAGTCAGCCAAGTCAGATATTAATATGTAGGCAGAGAGGGGATGGGCCTTCAGAAAAGTAAAGCACAAAAATAAAGACCTATCATGATAAGTTGTGGCTAGAGGCAAATCTAAAGAGAACCAGGCCTTAGGGTAGAAAAGCAGTAACAGGGCCTGCAGCATCCCTAGAGATGAACAGCTCCTTGAGGTTATACTGTAATTAGCACTGCCTAGCCCACTGGGCCAGTGAGGCATCAGATATAGAGGTGGGTGACCAGAACACTTGGGTCTGCACTCCCACTCTCCCCAAAATGCCTTTGCTCTTGCCTTGTGCTTGCTGCATGAGTGTTTCCCTATCAGGTTAGTTTTAGCTAAGTGGCTGGACCTGTAATCCTATAGCTTAATAGTTTTGTGACTCTTGGACCCTATGTAATTTTGCTGTTAAGTTGCCTCTAACAGAGGCCCTCAGTAAGCCCTCATTTGGGATCCCTCCTGGAAATCCAGAGCTCTTCCTCTTCCCACTGTGTCCCATAAGATTCCTAATGGCCTCCTTGGGTTCACAGCTGCTTTCTTTGATGCTGTGGGACCATTCAACACCTAACAGGCCAGCAGTTGTATTTCTCTGTGTCACTGTCTGTTTTGATGCATCCTTCTCAGGAGCCACTTTATGGGGGCTGAGCAGCAGAGCTTTTGCAGTTTGGAGTTTGAATCATCGTTTTAGGTGGGGTATGCACCCCAGCATTTGCCAGAATTCTCTTTCCTCTTTGGCTGACTCACATGGTCCCCTGCTTGGTTTCTAGAGATGTGACCTTTGAAGCAAGCATAACATGAAATGTTTTGTTGGGACTGACAAAAAGACTACAGCAATCAGAGCACTCCAGAGAGTGCCTGAATTAATTAAAATACAGTAGATTACAATGAAAGAAAAGCTTTGGTACTGGGAGAAGGCCTAATATATCACATGATAATGCAGGCAGGAAGAGGTAGCTCCAGGGACATACATGTGGCTTGGGTGCCCATTGGTGTTCAATAGGACCTTGGAGTTGCCCTAGACTGCCCCATTCACCTTCCTATCTTCTGTGGGTCTGTAGTGAGTGAAGGCTATTGCAGTCTGCGTGGGCCTTAGTGTGGAAAAGGCACCAGAGGGCCCTGGTCAGCCCTTGCCAGTGTGCACCGGCTGGCCCAGTGTCCTGAGGTTGCTTCTGGAGGAGCTTTGCCATCTGAGTGTCCTTCTAGGTCCTTTTCTTCCCTGTTTCAGTAAGTTAGCTCCTTCCTCTGATCAGCATTACCTTGTAGGCTTCTTCCACATTTGAGATACAGTTTAGATACTGCAGTACTGGTTATTCTTGCTTTTCTTATAAAGAAGAGATTCATAAACCTGTCAAAGGATCATTCTTAAAGTCCTCATGATATCTGGAATCTGTCCTGAACCTATCCTAGCTGAATAACCTTCTTAGTGTAATTGTAGAATACTGCTGGTCACTATTTTTTCTGCTTTTCTAGGACAGATAAGGAATGAGAAAGTCTGTGTATTTCTATGTTGTCATCACCTGGTAATTTCACAGAGCATGTAGGAACAGTACTGTTTTAATAAATATTTGAACTCACATGACTGACTAGCTGAGTTAAAATGTGAATGTCATTTGTGGCAAAGGCTAGAAAATGCTTGCAGTTTGATGTATGCCTTCAGGGAACCTAAGTGGCCTCACAGTAAAGCCTTTGCCTAATGTGAAAAAGGGCCTAGTTTTAGGTTTGAGCCTCAGCATTGCAAAAAAGCAAAGAAAATAGCTGAAAGCTACTGAAAAGTAAATACTTAACATTTAGAGATAAACATTTTGCATTTCATTAATATTATGAAAGTTATTTTTGCAATGATAGAAAGTGGAAAGTTTTCCTGTTAGAGCAGATTTCTGTCAACCTCGTGGTACAAGGTGTTTGTGAAAGGAACATAAGAATTCAGATTAGATGGTGCCTCGCAGAGGAAAGGTTAGTCTTTGAATCTTGCTTTTAGTGTATTTATTCATTGCTCAAATTTTATTCCCTGTTTTTGGACAAAGTAATGGAATTCAAATATTCTTACCCCTTGAGACATTTAAAGACCACTGTTTTCTTTGTACATTTGGATGTAGAAATTCCCTTTGCCTCCAGAATTAAAATTAAAAGGAAAGCCAGGATATGAACTTTAATCCTCTTCAAAGGTCTTATGTTTTTAAGCTAGGAATTTTTCTTTTTTTTCCCTTTGTATTTTTAGGGAAGAGCCTACAGGGTGTTCAGGGTCTCACTACTAGGTAGGACTCGTAGTGATCCACCTGTTTAGAGCCTCCCAAGAGCTGGAATTACAGGCCCGTACCACCACACCCAGTCTCAGTTGCCCTCTCAGATTCCCCTGGGGTGGGGCCAGGCTGCACAGCAGGCCTGGGAATCCAACCCAGCCTCTGTGCAGCTACTTGGGCAGCCCTAGAAATTTTTCTTATGATGTTTTTTACCTCATTTATTAAATAACTACATAATCTTTGTAGAAAATGTCTTAAGAAAATTAGCTACAATGTCATTAATCTGAGTCTACTCGATTTATTTTTTGGAAATTTCCAAGAGCAGTATAACATTTTATAGATAGCACAGACAGATTAAAAATAAATAATAGATTATAAAGTACAGGATTAGTAGTGGTGAGGTTTCAAGTGGTTTTAAAATATTGTTTTTCTTGTTTATCTCTTTTGAATGTTTAGCAGAATAGTAGAGCCACAGACAGTAATCCCCTGCACTCCTAGTAGTGTCCTCCAAATAGAGCTGCAATCGTCATATTTCTAGTGTTGTCCTTTTCTTTAGGGTTATATGATTTCCAGAAGGAAAAAAATGTTGTTTGTGTGTGTGTGTGTGGTACCAGGGATTGAACTCAGGGTATCGTGTTATATTCTTTTGTTCTTCCTTTATTTTCTATTTCTTGGGTACAGTTTTTTGTTTTTGTTTTTGTTTTCTACTGGGGATCAAACTCAGGACCTTGTGCTTGCCAGGTAGGCACTTATGCCATTGAGCTCTCTCCCTGGCTTATTTTTTATTTCTTGTTTTTTCTCTGTTGCTTGTATTGAATTCTATAAATGTACTTCTGCTCCCATAGTATGATCCTTTGTCTCACTTCTTTCTCCTTATCTCCTAAATTTTTCAAAAATTTCCTCTTGTGTTTTCCCATTCCCAACCTCTTAAATCTTCAAAAGTATAACAGGCTGGTCTTGTGCTCACTTTTGTAACCCCCAGGCCAGTCTCAACCTCTCAGCAATTTTCCTGTCTCAGCCTCCTGAGTGCTGGAATTACAATGTATGCCATCATGCCCAATAGTAGTATAACAAACTTCATTAATCTTTAGATTGTTAATTCTGTTATCACTGTTGAATTCCTGTCATTAGTGGACCTATAGTTGTTATATTTAAAACATATTTTGTGTATGTCAATATTTAGGTTGTCTTAGTTTTTGTATGTAATTGTGGATTTCTTTTCTGTGGCTAAGGGTGGCACATTATTGGATTACTATGAAAAGCACTTCAGAATGGCTTTTTAGCTTAGAACATTATGGAGATGGTCTCTGACTTAATGATTTGATTTATGATTTCCAAATGCTACATTTTGTAGAAATCATAGTTCAAAACCTGAATTTTGATTCATTTACCGCCCTTACCTCCATTCTAGGCTAATTTTGAAATTACAAAGATGAATAAACTGACCCTGCAATGTGCTGTTTTTCTAGGCTGGTTAACTGTATTATTTTTTTTTTAAACTGTATTAAATATACTTTCCACTTATATTTTCAACTACCAGTGGGTATAATTGGGATATAACCCCACTGCAAGTTGTGAACATCTGTATTTTGTAGTTGAAAAGCACTCCTCATCCCAGTCTGATAATGATGCTGGAACTTAAATTGAATGGGATCTTAGACCTTGTGATCTAGTTTGTGGAAAGCGAGATACAATGTTGAATAATAACAGTAACAAGTTTATCTTTTTTTTTTTTTTTTTTTTTGTCTTTTTGAGACAGGGTCTCGCTATGCAGCTCAGGCTGGCCTTGAGCTCACTTTCGTAGCCCAGGCTGGTCTCGAACTCGCACTCGAACTCGAACTCGTACTCGAACTCAGCCTCCCAAGTGCTGGGATTACAGGCATGCGCCACCACACCCGGCTAACAAGTTTATCTTTTTTAAATTTATTTTTATTACTTTAAATAAGAAATTACAATGTGACAGTTTTAAAACATGTTAGTAGTACGTTCCCAATAATTGATATAATGCATATTGTTGTCCTCATTGTAGTTATACAGAGGACAGGGTGTAGACATGATAAATTTTCTAATGGCTTTTGGTGCAATAGATTTCTTCTCTTTGATCTAAGAGAGGGTAGTTATATACATAGTCAAATGTTCCATAATCGCAGTGGGTTACTGGCAAAACTGGCAATTTTGGAAGCTGTTGATTAGAGCCTTTTACAGCTCAGCATACTAAACTACCTTTACATTTTATGGGTCATGTTTAAACTTTTCTGCTGGGTAGTTAAGGGCTAGTTATAACTAGACCTATATAATAAAGCATGTAGTTTTTGTGTCTCCCAGGGTCTGTCAGATCCCCTCAGGATTTACTTTGGAACCATGTACAGACAAGTTTATCTTTCAAGCAGATTAGAGTGTGTCTTAGCTTAAATTGTTACTTGCATGTTTATTTTTGGTTTCCAGAATCACAGAGTAGTACCAGGGGGTTCTTTTCCAGTGAAGCTGGTGGCTAGCTTCTACCCGAACCTCCAGCGTTAGCCCCGTGTTTTCTTTTATGCAGACCAACATTGTATGAATGTATGTATGTCTGTATGTCTGTATGTCTGTATGTATGTATTGTCTTTTTGAAACAGGGTCTCATTATACAGTTCAGGCTGGCCTTAAGCTCACTTTTGTAGTCCAGGCTGGTCTCAAACTTGCACTGATCCTTTTGCCTCAGCCTCCCAAGTGCTGGGATTACAGCCAGCACACCACCATGCCCAGCACAACTTTGTTTTCAAAGTTGGTGGATGGGAGATGCTAGAAACCAACTCAGTATTTTGCTTGGTGCTTCCTTTATTTATCCTAGCTTGGTTGTTTGGAAGTGTAGGCCACATTGACTTCCAGTGCCCATAGTGAGTAGCTTTATGCAGAGCTTTTGCTGCTTTGCCATGTCCAGATAGATTAGCTACCCATGTAAATGGCAGTTTCCCTGGAGATCACCATCAGAATAGGTTGTGTAGCTTTCAAATTTTTGTAACTTGAACAAATGAGAAATAATACTGTAACTTTAATTTGCATTTCTTTTACGAACAGAGTTGAGCATCTTTTCATACTGCTAACAACAGTTTGTGTGTCTCTTTCTGTGGCCAGTATGTGGAGTCATGGATTCATTGCATTTAGAGATTTGAGCCAGGTGTGGTGGCGCATGCCTGTAATCCCAGCACTCGGGAGGCTGAGGCAGGAGGATTGGTGTGAGTTCGAGACCAGCCTGGGCTACAAAAGTGAGCTCAAGGCCAGCCTGAACTGCATAGCAAGACCCTGTCTCAAAAAAAAAAAAAAAAAAAAAAAAAAAAGATTCTTCCTTTGTGATTGTAGCTTAGTGCTTGGCTGCTATCTCTTGCCAGGCCAGGACCACCCAGCCCTGCATCCATGGGGAACTGAGTTCCTCTTACTAGAGTGAATTTAGGTCAGATTCTTTCCCCAGCCAAGCTTCCAGGTGAAACACCCAGCTGACACCTTGCTAGAACTCTCAATCACAGAAATTAAGACACATGTTTTATGCCACTGAGTGTGTGGTAATTTACTACACAGCCCCCAGAAAATATTACTGTGGTAAGGAATTACCCTTTTGTCTGTCATGCAAGTTGCAAGCTTTTTTTCTTCTTTATCATTTGTCTTTTAGTGTCTTTTGCTATCCAGAGTTTCTCTCTGTGTGTTTTTAATGTGATCTAGTTTATCTTTTCCTATACTTTATTTTTTAGTGGTATCTAGCAAAATTTTGCTCACTCTCAGATAATGGAAGAATTTACCTGAGTTTCCTTCTCCTACATGTGTGGCTTTATCTTTCATATTTAATATCCAGTCCACATCATGTGTATCCTGGTGAAAGATGTAAGGAATGGACATTTTAGCTTGTTTTAAATATGACTAAATAGTTGTTTCAGTATCATTTAGTAAAAAGTTATTCATTTTTTTCTCTTAATGTGATATTCTTTTGTTTTCACTGTTTACGCGATACAAGACTTCTAATGTCTGTTCCCTGAGGTGTCTCTTACATCCTTTCTCATTGGTTTTTCCACCTGTGTATGTGTCCGCCACACCCACCATTCCTTCCCTCAAGTTCCCAGGCTTACTACTGAGTAGGGCGTTTGCCTTGCTGCTGCTGCTGTTGTTTTTTTTTGGAGGGGGTTGGCTATTCCCTGCTTGTTCCCTCTTTTCTAGATGATCCATACAAAATCTGCTATTTAACATGATTGTGTAACATTTTTAAGTTAACTTAGGGAGTAGTGGACATACTTACGATTGAGTGTCTCTGTCCAAGAAAATGGTCCATCTATCTATTCATTCAAGTCTTCTTAGGGACCTTTGTGAGGTTCTTATGATTTTTGTTCACAGGTTCTTAAATATATTTTGGTAATTGTGTACTTAGAATCTCCTTCCCCTTCTCCTCCTCCTCTTCCCCCTTCCTCCCCTTCCCCCTCCCCATGCTCCTCCTCCTCCCCCTGCTCTTCCTCCTCCTTCTGATTGAACCATTTATTCCACTGAGCTATCTCCCTGGCCCCTAGAATTTAATTTTATCTTAGAAATTTCTGTATATGAATCCATAAATATTTAGAAAAGGGAAGCTCAATTTATTAGATTTTAGATTTGGTGTTTATACATATTAAAACATTTGGAAGATTTCTTGGAAAAGTTATTTAGTTTAAGTAGTAGTAGGATTACTAGCTCTTTAGGCAGTAGACAGAGTTCCTAGTAACACTTTTTTGTCTTTTTGAGACAGGGTCTCGCTGTGCAGTTCAGGCTGGCCTTGAGCTCACTTTTGTAGCACAGGCTGGTCTCAAACTCACACTGTTCCTCCTGCCTAAGCCTCCCAAGTGCTGGGATTACAGGTGTGCACCACCACACCTGGCTAACACTTTTACCATGCCTATTGGTTTGTTGGTACTCTGTCCTTTTATATTTAGGCATTCTCTTATGACTTTATTTCTTCTGACTGATGTTTTAGGGTTTCTTTCAGAATGGGAGTCAATTTGAACAAGTTGTATTTTCACTGAAAGGTGTTGCTCTAGGGATAGATGTAGAATCTTCTGTCTGTGCCTTTTATTTTATCCAGATGCTGGGATTAGGGTGATGCCAGTCCAGTCATTAGAGTGATCCGGCAATCACCCAGCACCCTTAATCCCAGCATTGTACTCCGACAGTCATG
Organism: Myocastor coypus; assembly: GCA_004027025.1. Lineage (NCBI taxonomy): Eukaryota > Metazoa > Chordata > Mammalia > Rodentia > Myocastoridae > Myocastor > Myocastor coypus. Next base: position 24,412 of record PVJA010025438.1, read on the forward strand.
AACACTAGATCTGCTGCCATTCCTGGGAAAGTCTACTCCTCGTAACTACCTGAGGCTTTGTGGGGACATTTGAATATAGACCATGACAATTACCAAAATAAAAAGTTATTCTAAACTTGAAGTGAATGTTTTTAACAAAGTTATAGGTTTCCAGCCCATTCTAGTAGTCAAATAATGATACAGAAGTTGAAATACAAATCTGTTTTAAAATTTTTTTCCAGTTTATAATAAATTACAAATTACATAAAAAAGTTATTCTAAATTTTAGATATGTTTGCATAACATTATCTTTCGATTTTTAAGAATTTCTCATAGGGTTTTCAGATTATCGTGAAGAAATCATAAACTGGAGGAGACTTAGGACTTCTTGGCATGCCAGGTAACACTGTTCAATGAGAGTTTCTGGTTGTTTTTTTTTTTTTTTTCCCAGGCCCAGGAATTGAACTCAGGTCCTTGCACTTGCCAGGCAAGCACCTATTCTAGTGGGCTATCTCCCTGGCCCCAAACAAGAGTTTCTAAGGGAACTTTATACTTATACTTTTTGTTGTTGTTGTTGTTGGTGCTGGGGTTTGAACTCATGACCTTGCACTTGCCAAGCCGGCACTTGTGCCACGGAGCTATCTCCCCAGCCCCTAGCTAAGGAAACTTTAAACTGCTTGGCTGTCTCTTCCTTCTGTCCTTTTTTCTTCATAACATTTATTTCCCCTGAGACATTGTATTCACTCTTTTCTAAGACTCCAAATTGCTCAGGATCTTAAACAATATACCTTAATTCTCCTGGAACAGAAATACCATTTTTAAAATCATACAAATGAGTGTGTATTCACTGCAAACTCTAGGCCCTGTGCTGTCCATCTGGGTGTGTAAGACTAGAAATGACCATCACAGGGCTTCACTTGCAGTAGTGTAGCCGTGCTCATCAAGCTGCAGCCTTTCAGAGCTCTACAGTTCACAGATCTAGACAGCTAAGTCTGCTGTCATCCTCTGTGCCTCCCTCAGCCTCCATGTGGGCAGTGGTTCTCTGCTCACCAGAGCTCATGCTTTCTGGTAAGGTGTAGTCCGCCTTGTAAGACTTGTAGTCGGTCTGCTTCTCCATGTTTTCATCCTGACAAATCCTCCCATATGCCCTTCTTCCCTTTGCTTGGCCTAATCTGTGATCTCTGATTATAATTATCACATTGTGTGTACTTTGCCTCATTCCTGTTCCTCTGAGCCTCTTTGGCAGTACCCCAACTTTAAGCTTACAGGGCATCTGTCCCTGTATAGCTACCAGATGAAGACAAGGGAAGGACATAAAACCAAACTGATTTGTCTTGCTTGAAGTTCCTGTCCCCAGCTGTGAGCCTTTCATTCATTTAGCTTTGAAAGTACAATACCTTGATGTCTAACTGCTAAGGTTTTAGCTTTATTAACAAAACCAGTTTATGATTGAAAGAATTTGCTTCCTCGTTTGTTTTGTATTAGCCAGCATATTCTTCAACTTATTTTTTATGAGACAGGTTCTCTCTGTGTAGTTCATGTGGCCTTGAACTCCCTTTGGAGCTCAGGTTGGTCTTGAATTCACAGATCCTCCTGCGTTAGCCTCCTGGGATTGATTATCGGCTTGTGCCACCATGCCCTGTGCTGACCCTTCTTCCAAAGCCTTTCAGTCTTGCATATTGAAGGACGGGGTAATTGATTGCAGAAGATAGAGCAAATAGTATAAAGCAAAGACTTTATTGTATGAATACTGACTTTGTCATTTGTCAGTATAGACTAAAATTTTAGCTTTTTGATTTTGTTTGGCTGTTTTAATGTCTTCATATGGTTAAGAAATGTATTAAATAGCAGACATCTCTCTTAGTTGAGTGTTGACTTCACCTGTGTAGAAACAGTACCTTTGTTACTTCTGAACACTGTTATGCCTAATTATGTCAAAGGAATGACCTGTTGTGAGAAATCTCATTTTATGTTGCTCTTTGAGGATAATGATGCAGTATATAAGAATGCTTTAAAGAAGTATAACATGGTTTTGGGGAAATAATATCTATCCTAACAATAATAAGTTGTTGAGAGTTGCTAATATTATTTACTATTCAGGAAAGTAAGGAATCTCACTTTGAGCTATTGTGAATGTGACTCATAAGGGCAGTGATCTGTGAAGAATTAGACGGAGTAGAGAACGCCTGTGTGTGATGGCCTTGAACAGAAAACTTTCATTTTGCTCACCAGCAGCCAAAAGAGAAAGCCGAAGATCAGGCAGGGGATAAAATAGGAAATCATCTCCTGTTTTTATCACAAAGCATTTTCATTTTGAAACTGGACAGTGTATTCTTGAGTTTCCTCCTTTACCTTTCCCAGGAATGCAGTGGCTAGTGCTCTGACCTGGCTTCTGTACTGTTGCTGAACACAGCAGTCACGACCTCCACGCGCAGCATGAAGATATTGCTTGGCCCAAACACATAGTACTTAGTGTGTTTGAAAAAGCCGAGCGCTTTGTTTGGATATTGATAATCACATTATAGTGATTTTTCATTCATTCAACAGATATTTATTAAACCTTTGCTATGTGCCAGGCACTGTTAGGAGCTCAGGAGCTAACTGGTAGTATCAGGATATTACAGGGAATAAAAAAAGAGAAAAGCTTTTGTTCCACTGGAGCTTGTGTTCTAGTAGGGGTAGGGGGAGGTGAGACAAATAGTAACTATAGTAATAGCCATGTGTGTGAAAGGAGGCAGTCAGTTCTCTGGAGTAAGGAAGGTCAACTTCGTATCTGGTATCTGAACTGCATCTGCAAGTAATAAGGTAGTCTAGGTGTAGGACCTTATTGAGAAGGTGCTGTTTGAACAAAGATTAAGCAGATGAAGGTGGCAGCTGTGAAATTACTTGGGAGGAAACATTCTGAACAGAAGAACGTGTGTATTCCGTAAGTGGAGTATGAGCAGTCTATTTGCTGACCGAAGGAGAGCTCCCTCTGGTGTTCATGTACCAAAGGCGAGCTCTAGGACAGAGTGAACGGGCAAGGAGTGGGGGGCAAGGAGTGGGAGCCGAGGTCAGAGAGGTACTGTCAGATTCTGGAGGGACTTGCAGGGCCCTGAAGAACAGGTGGACTGACATACAGACCGTTGCAGGACTTTTGTTGTTTGGTGTTTTCATTTTTTGAGACAGGGCCTTGTTATGTACTGTAGTGTGGCCTCAAATTCAAAATCCTCCTGCCTCCATCTCCCAAGTTCTGGCATTAGAGGCATGTACAACCATGGCTGGCCTGTATGACATACTGAATTTTTTTTTTTTTTTTTTTTTTTTTTTTTTTTTTTTTTTTTTTTTTTTTTTTTTTTTTTTTGCAGTACCAGAGATCAAACTATAGGCCTTGAGCTTTCCAGCCAAATACTTATGCTGGCCCCTGACATACTAAATTTACAACTAATGAAAAATATTAAGGATAAAAAATTAACACTTATTGAATTTCTGTTACAATCTCTAGGTGTTTTTCAGCATCTTCTATGGGCCATGTATTGTGCTAAGGGAAGGAAACAGTGAGGAAGCAAAAGCTAGGCACAGTCTTTTTGGAGATTACCTTGTTGATGCAAAGCATGACATTTTGTGTTTCAGTCATGCCTAATACTGTATATATTTACCTCCCATAATTTTGAGTGTCCAGTAAGATAGACAATATCAGCTTTGGAAGTAGCTGACAAGAATGAGGCCAGTAATAACTGCCTAATTGGAATATGTCAGGATGCATAACTGGTAAGTGAGAGAGTCTCATCCTCTGTGTGTCAGAGTGAAGTGGGAAGTTCATTTAAAGCTGTAGATCCCTAAATCTCACTTCTGGAATTTCTAGCTTAGCATGTTGACATGGAGTCCAGGGATCTTGGCTTTAATGGTGACACACAGGATTCCCGTGCCCAGGTGCTGTTGCCCTCTAGCACTGTATTTATGGTAGCGCAATACCTTTGTTTCAAAGAAAATGATCTTATTCTCTAAAAAAGAAACCTGTTAAAGATTTTCACCATTTAGTGTCATGCCTGCTACCAGATTTTTAGAGATGCTCTTTGTCAAAGATTATTTTATATTCCTAACTTGCAAAAAATTAAGTATCAAACTGTTTTTTAGATGGTCTCATTCTGTAGCGCAGGCTGGCCTCAAATTCTATGTGTAGTCCAGGCTGGCCTCAAACTCATGGTAATCCTCCTGACTCAGCTTCCTGAGTGCTGGCTTGTAAGTGTATGCCACCACATCTATTTTTTTATTTAATTTATTTTTTTTATTTTAAAGCTTTTTAAAATTATTTGTTTGTTTATTTTTAGGGAAGGGTCTACAAGGGTGTTCAGGGTCTCACTATTAGATCAGACTGCTAGTGATCCACCTCTTTACAGCCTCCCAAGAGCTGGGATTACAGGCAATGCACCACCATGCCCAGTCTCAGTTGCTTCTCAGTATGTGGTGGGGGTAAGGGGGAGGCCCAGGGATTGAAACCTCAGCCCCTGCACCTGCTTGCAGGTGCTTTAGTCTGCTGAGCTATTTGGCCCCCACATCTGATTTTGAGTATTGAATTTTTTAAAATAATTTTTTATTTTATTTATTTATTTTTTTCTTGTTTCAGAATCTTTGTTTATTCACTCATTTTTATGGCCGGCTCAGCCCGCCCCGAGGGCAGGGCTGGTGCAGCATGTGGTGCCGGGGATCAAACCTCGGTCCCTGAAGCTGCCCAAGCTTTCCCAAGCAGGCGCTTTACACCACTGAGCCATCCCGCCAGGCCCCATGAGTATTGAATTTTAACTCTTTGTTTTTGATATAAGGGAAAAATGATCTCCTGGCCTGAATGGTACCTCAGATGAGTTCATGTTCTCTAAAACTGAAGAATGAATTTTAGGAACAAGCAGAGGTTGAGAGTAGAATATTTACTGGGAAAGAAAGCGTCCGTCTGAGAACAGAAGTGGGGCCCAAGCAGGTTGCCTTTGAAGCTATCTCTTCCAGGTTATTTTTATAAGGTAAAATCACACAGAGCAGCTGGGCGTGGTGGCTCATACCTGTAATCCCAGCACTTGGGAGGCTGAATCGGGAGGATTGGTGCGAGTTTGAGACCAGCCTGGGCTCAAAAGTGAGCTCAAGGTCAGCCTCAACTGCATAGCAAGACCCTATCTCAAAAAGACAAAAAAAAAAAAAAAAAAAAAAAAAAAAAAAAAAAAAAAAAAAAAAAAAAAAAAATCACACAGAGCTAAGGTAGAGAAAATGGGGACTTGCTTAGGTGGGTGTGAGGTGGGACAAAACTATAGTCAACCAGTGGGATCACGAGCACCATTGCTTCGGTAAAATTGATTAAGTCCAGGGCCAAATGGGGAAGCAAGTCATGTAGCAAGCAGGCATAAAAATGGAACAGGGTTTTACCAGGTAGCCATCCAGTAGCAGTCAGATTAATGATTCTTCTGGCTCCCTCAGGGTGATGGTCAATCTCGGATGCCAATCTTTAGGAGGTCAGCAGTGGTCTTATCTTCGGTCTTTAGGTCTGGCTCATGGAAGGAGCATCCGTCCCTCCTATAGTTGTAAGATGTCTTGTCTTCTGTGTTATCTCCTTCGAGGGCCTAGCCCTGTCTGACTGCCTATAATATTCTATCTAACTGGGCTGCCTACAACATTCTCACTGATCAAACCACATGTTTGCTTTTTTCTTTTTTTTCAATTAATTTCTTTTTTAAATAGTAGGTTATCCTGGTCCTGCCAAAAAACAAAACAAAAACCAAAAACCAGATAAATAGTAGGTCATGGTAATAGTTTTTCAAATTTTGGCCCAACTTTGTATTCTTGACTACAACTTACTTGTTCCTAAAATGCTCAGTTTTTGAAACATGGTTTTGGTTTTAAATTTTTAATTTTTCTCTAAACCATTTGTTTTGATATCAGGGAGACAGTAGCCTCAGTGAGGAGTGGAAGGTCTCCCACTCTCTGAAGGCAGCCACTACAGATCCACAGCCACTCACCTGGTCTGCAGGCTTTGGCAGTTCACTGGCATAACTGTCAAGGAATATTTTTGTCTTGATTTAATAAATAAAAGAACAATAAGTCCATAGATGGCCTAGTTTTTTAGAGCTAGTGCTGTGTATTTATATTTTCTATGTATTAATTTCACTTGAATTTCTGAACAGTACTCCTTATTTATAATCTGCATCTAAATGTATGCACTCATTTGCATTTCTGGCATTATGTGTACCTCCCTTTTCTTTTGTCCTGCCGGTGCTTAGTCATCAGTATTCATCTTTTTTGGGGACCAGCTTTTGGCTTCATTGCCTTCCTTGATGAGTCTTCATTTTCTATTAATCCATGACATTGTCGTTGTTACTCTTACTGTTTCTTTTTTTTTTTTT
>PVJA010025439.1:0-30850 GCA_004027025.1 Myocastor coypus
TTTCTCTGGGTGACTCTCCTTAGACGCACTGCAGTTCATTCATCCCTTTCCTCTGAGGTCCCATAATCTCCTTCACCAGGAAATTTGGGACACTTCTGAGTTATAGGATATTACAGCACAGGTTCTCTTATATCCTGGGTCTTTATTGACCTTGAAGGGCTAGGGCCAAAATATTGGCTATCTTTATAGCCCTTCTTTTTCTCCAATTTTTGGTCTGTTGACTTACATTCTTAACCCTCCAGCAGAAAAGCTTTGTGATACTATTACTCTGTAACATATGTACTTGAGCTTATCATCACTGGTTTTCTGAGTATCAAATATCTTTGACTTAGCTTGGAAATAATATTTTCTGATGATCATTGATATTCTAATAACTTTCCATACAATGTGATATAAGCAGTTACACAATTTTGACACAGATATTTGGAGATTCAAGGAAATACAAAATTGTAGCCTTTCAAGAATATGGTTTTTGACCCAGTCTCTTACTTTCAAGTACTACTCTTGAGAGAATGACAGTAACTGAGTTTACACCAGAAGCAGTACATATCAAAAAGACAAGTGACATGCATTCCAAACATAGTTTTAGCATTACATTGTGCTATAGTCAATATGCTGAACCTTTTGAAGGTTCTTAAAAATATTTTTTAAAATGAATGAAGTATGTGTGTACATTTTTGAAGATTAAAATCTAGTGCATATATTCCAATGTAAGTAAAATTAAAACTGGAAATTAGTAACAAAAGATAACTAAACATTCATTTAAAAGTAAGGAAATATACTTCATCAAGATCTAAGTATTATTCATAATAGGAATTTTAAAGTACTTTTGAGTAAATAATAACAAAGATATAATATTTCCAAAGTTTGAAAATTAAAGTAATTAATGTTTAGAATAAAATTTATGGTCTGATAGAAAGAATCAATGATTTTAACAGCAATCTCAAGAAAATTTGTTTAAAAACAGTAAATTTAAAAAAGATTAAATGAAATTTTTAGAAAGTAGTAAATTAAATCCAAAAAATGGAAATAATATAGACATGAAAAGAAATTCATGAAATGCTAAACAAGCACAGAAAGATAACAGTATCAAACTTTTCTTACTTAAGGGCACTCATACTACTCATAAACCCTTGGCAGAAAAAAGAAATTGTAACAGAAAAATAAATGTCAACTAAAATCAGAAATGAGAAGAAAAAAATTAAATAAATGAATGGATGGATGGACAGATCAATGGAGAGAGAGAAAAGAAAGAAACAAAGAAACAAAGAAAGAAAAGAAGGAAGGAAAATTTCTAATTGAATCAGCGGTTTCCTGGAGTTGGAAGTACAGGCCGTGAGTATGTGAGCCCATGATTGGCTGGCCAGGGACACAGCACGAAGGGTCCTAATGTTGCTCGTTATGTCCCTGTCCTGGGCACACGTTTGTCCAAAGTCATCAAATTACACACCTAGGTTCCACTCGTTGTGCCATGTGAGCCTCAGTAGAGTTTACCTCAAGGAAGAAAGGGATAGGGATTCAAAGGAAAGGAAACCTGTCAGTCCTTCAAGTTTGTGTGATCGTAAGTGTAGAGAAGCCAGAAGAACGGCAGATAGATGTTGGGATCAACAAATTAATGTAGAAAGGCTGCTGTATACGTGGGCAACATAACAAAATCAGTTCTTATTAGGAACCACAAAGAGAAAATGAAACTCAAGTAAGGTTACTGTTTGTAGCAGCACCAGTCTACTACACGACGTAGCGGCCCATAGTTCATATGGCCATCTGTCTCAGTTGCTCTTCTCTCGCTGCTGGGACAAATACCCAACGCCCAAAATGAAGGAAGGAAAGGTTTATTTAGCTCCCAGTTACTGGAGGTTTCAGTCCATACTCGGCTGGCTCCAAGGCAAAGAGGTACATGGCAGAGAGCAGCAGTTCATGACAACGGAACAGCAACAATATGGTGACAGAGGCAACAGAACAACCAGGGGAGCAGAGAGCAACAACTCTAGTCCGTCTCTCCGTCTCTCTTTATATTACATTCAGGGTCTCTGCCTCAGCCTCTCCACCTTAGGCCACACCCATAATCCCAGCCTTACTCAGACCCATATCCCCATGAGTACTAAAGCACATAATCCCAGTGGATCATGAGTCAAGTGTCAAACTCTAGAAGTCCCTGCCTCATGATTCCATGAGGCTTTGGAGGGACAGCTAGACATAAACCATAGCACTATTCTAAAATGTTCATTAAGTATTGAAACTAGTTTCTAAGCAAAATTATGATAGACTTGTGATGAGGAGTTAAGGAAGACAATGATGCTGGACCATGCTGGTGTCTAACCACCTATGGTCAGTCAGTCAGGAGAAGCAGGAAGATGGAACAGGCCCGGAAGTAGCAGTGTATTCTGCTTATTTAGACATAGAAGTAGGTACAAAAGAGAAATTAGATTTTTAAACTATGTGCATGCGCAGTGTTGATTTTTACAGATTACATTTTTAAGTGACAATAGAGCTTTTGGAATGGGACAGCCCTGAGTCTGAAATGTTTCCCTGTTTTGGAGGTATATCGTTCAATAAGGCACAAAGTGATCCCAAGGCTGAGGTTTTTCATCTGAACAACAGACGATAATAGTGTCTATTTTATAGGAGTTTTGTGTCCATGGAAGGAAGTACAAATATTGTCACGGGGAGCAAAATGCCTAAAAATAAGAAAGATTACAGGGGAAAAAAGATTGTAATCAATTCTGTCTTAGGAGGCCGGCAGTTGGGGTCAAGAGTGGGAGGAAGAGAGGTCAATTTCAATCTGTGAGGGACCTTCCCTCCCACCGAGCCTGGGTGCCCAGGAGAGAGAAGGATGAAACGAGAGAGACTCTGTCTCACTGCTCTCACTCTCCAAAGCTTCTGGAGGAGTTGTGGGCAGCAGTGCCATTTGTACTGGGTTCTACCGGCTCTTGGTTCCTTTCTGAGTGAGTGTTGGGGGAGGGGCAGAGGGGTCCAGCAGCCAACGGTACCCATGAGGATGTTAGCGAAGGCAGCAGCCAGGACATCCGGTGTCCTGCTGTGACCCTGCATGCCCCTGCGTGACCTCCCATTCGGCTTCTGTCCCCCACCCCTGGGCCTCACGCTCCAACAGCTGAGGTTTAGGTTCTTTTCTTTTACTACTGATATATTATTATTATTATTATGATGATGATGATGATGATGATGATGATGATGTCAGACTCATAGTGATCCACCAGTTTACAGCCTCCCAAGAGCTGGGATTACAGGCACACGCCACCACGCCCAGTCTCAATTGCCATCTCAGCCTGCCCTGGGGGTGGGGCTGGCAATAGGCCCGGAAATCCAATCCCCGGCCCCCGTGCCTGCTTGCAGGTGCTTTAATCCACTGAGCTATTTGCCCGGCCCAATTCTTGAGCTCTTATGCTTCCTTCAATCCATCCTTTTCCTGAATTCATCTGGAGTGTGGTTTTTGTCACCCACAACCCAGGCCCAGACATGTGAATTGGTGCAATAGACGGTCTGGATTTGAATTTGGAGGAGGTAGCCTAGGTTGGAGAGAAGTTGGGTTGTGCTGCAAAGAGTCGTAGAAAACAGAATTGTTCTTTTGTTTGTCTTTTTCCTTCTGAGAGTAAGGGGACAAGAGAGGAAGAAATGGGGAGAGCCAGCCAGATAGCTCAGCGGATTAAAGCACCTGCTTAGGCAGAGCACAGCGGCTGGGGTTTGAGCCCCAGCACCACTAACAGTGCGGGCCCCGCCCTCAGAGCGCGCTGAGATGGTGATGGAGACTGGGCGTGGTGGCGGGCGCCTGCAATCCCAGCCCTTGGGAGGCCGAAAACAGGAGGATCGCTACAAGTGTGATCTATGTAGTGAGACCCTGCAGGCCCTGTACTAAATTTAAAAAATAATAATAAGAATTGAAGAAAGGAAGAAATCGGGAGAAAACAAGAGAGAGAGCGGAGTCCAGCAAGAACCTCACTTCTGTGGCCCTCAGTTCTTTGGGCCCTAGCTGAAAACATTCAATAAGAACACGGTGGCCATGCCCAAATATGGGTAGAATTTCTAGTAGATTACAAAAGCGATATACCTCCAAGGGGAAGGCGGTGCCGTGCGCGAGTCCAGATACATTTTTATACAGCCTTGCTCTTGGGGCTTGGGAGCCGAGGTGATTGCGAAGCTTATCAATATTGCATTTAGAAGTTATTTAGGAACTGCAAAATGTTCCCTTGTCTTTTCAGATGGTCCACTGGAACTTAGACACTGCAAGAAGCTTAGCAACGAGTACGTTCTTAACTTAATCCAGGTCCTAACCTGAGACACGAGGCTCTTTAAAGAACGTCCCTGTTCCTACTGTCCACTGAAAGCTTGTCCTGCACGTAGAGGACTGGGTGGCCTGGTGTCAGAAGGAATATGTAGCCTTAAGATGTCACTGGGAGCTGGGGAGGGACCTTACCTTGGGTCTCAGACCAACAAATGATCATAAATATATTGACATCTTTGCTCTTTACTTGGCTGGAAATCCAGTCTCCTTTGTACGCACTCCTCCGCAGGGGTGGGGGCTTCAATCTCTGGGCCTGCCATGTGGGCCCTGCCCCCAAGGTGTGCTGAGATGGCAATTGAGATTGCCTGGAATCCCAGGTCTTGGAAGGCTGTAAACACACAGATCGCCATGAGTCCAATCTAGTAGTGAGACCCTGAACACCCTGTAGACCCTTCCCTAAAATACAAAAAAAAAAAAAAAAAAAAAAAAAAAAAAAAAAAAAAAAAAAAGTAAATCAAATTGCAGCAAAGCATGTCGCTTCATTTCTGATACAACACTCACATACTTATTGGTGTAGTCACCACGAATATATAATGGGCCAAATCTTTAAGAGAAGGTTGGGGTTGTGGGAAGGGTTTCCTTCATGAGCCATGTGTTTTTTATAGCATTTGAATTTGATTTACAGTAGTCAAGTGTTACTGCTGTAGAGAAGAAGAAGAAGAAGAAGAAGAAGAAGAAGAAGAAGAAGAAGAAGAAGAAGAAGAAGAAGAAGAAGAAGAAAGGGGCCTGGGAGATAGCTCCCAGGCACAAATGCCTGCCTGACAAGTGCAAGATCGTGAGTTCAAACCCTGGTCCTGCAAAAAGCAAAAACAAAACAAGAAGGAGGAGGAGGAGTAGGAGGAGAAGGGCAAAGATTTTTGAAGAATAGAAGCGAAGGATTCAGCAAATGTGTTGGTGGGTGCTGTAAGTAAGTACAACAGATACAGCAGGCTGGGTGGCCCACACACAAAGACACTTATTTCTCATAGTTCTGGGAGATACAAAGTCCAAGGTCAGGTTTCCTGCAGATTTGGTGTCTGCTAGGGGTTCGCTAGCTAGTCACAGGTGGCGGCTTCTACAGACACGTGGTGCAAGGGCCTAACGGTTCTCTGAGGCCCCTTACGAGTGCACTAATCCCAGCCCTAGAACTTCACCCTCAGGGCCTCTGCACCTCCCGTGGTCGCACCTCCTAAGGCCCTTGCTCGGGTGACTGTGGGCGGACGCTGCAGCGCACGCGTGTCTAGACCCGTACGCAGTGAGGCGCAGGGCGGCGCTCCTGCACATGGCGCAGGGGAAGTGTTTGTCTTTTCAGTAGAACACTATTCTCAATCCTGAGCAGGGCGAGTAGAAATAGGCTAAATAATGTAGTTGTTAAGCACAAATGACAGCACCCATCGCCTCACGAAGGCCTTCACCCTAAAATGCACCCGGGAAAACTAGACAAAGCATAGAAATTAAAAATATTCTCTTTTTTGGGCAGATTTTCCACAGCTCCCTGGGGACCAAATGCCAAGAACAATTCTTTGGAGACATTCTCTTTTTACTACGAAGCTTGAACTGCTTTAGAAGTGTGTATAAATATCAGTGTTGAATAAGCTTGCTTGTAGAAGCATGCTTTTACTTTTTTAGTTAGCTTTCCTACCAAAATAATAATAGTAGCTAATACAACGTATATCATAGCCTGAATGTATAAAGTTCTATAATAATTTAAAAAAGTATTTATTAAGCATCCAGTGGACACCTAGTACTCAACCAAATGTTTTCTACATACCTATTCATGTTTTTTTTATTGAGTAATATTATTTACTTGATATTATTTTCTCTCCATTTTAGAGGAAAAATCAGAGGTTCTGGATGAATAGGAAACTTGTCCAAAAACCAATGAGAGATGGAACCTATCTGGACAAGCCCCCTCCACAAGAGGCACGTGGAGAACCGCCCAGGAGCTAATGTCCAGGCAAGGCCCAAGAATAAGCAGGTCGCGTCTCATTTGGTGGCCTTCCCGGGTCAGCCGCTTGGGTCTCTGACGTGTGTGGTTCTAACGCCTCTTTGCGCATTTCACGAATGCGGTTTTCATACTATGGTGACGAGGCTCCCTGAAGTCCCCACACAGAGCCCCCTCGGAGCCTCTGGACAGCCCGGCACCAGGAAACATGCTAAGTTCCCATGAGCTCTCCTCGAACCGAGACTCCCGAGGAGCGAGAGCTGAGCAAGGATCCGTCCTACTGTACAAAAATGCGCCATGATGCACTGACATCTCGGATTATCTTCCTGTCCTAAGCCTGACTACCCTCTGGTGGCCCCACTTTTCAAGCTGCTGGATTTGAAGGCATTGCCACCGCACTGATTTTTTTTTTTATTTTTATGAGTATATGTTTGGAGTACATAATGGATGGGTTCATCGCATATTGATCCTTTCATTCCAATACGCCAAGGATGGAGCTAGGTTCAGGGCTTTGATGTACTTTCACCTTGCTGGAAAACAAGCACGGAATTGTTGCTATATTTTCTAATGCCACCAGAGGGCAGCAATGTGCAAATAACGCCTCTTGGGCGGCCTGCTCTGAACGGGTTTGGAGGACGTGGTTCTCACTCTCCACGTACTTCTCCATTTGAAAATAGCCGCCATGCACACACTGCAGGTCCTCTCTGGACACAGACAGAGCTCCTTGCAGAGTAGAACGTGCAGACCACGCCCACTTCCATCTTTCCAGGCTCTTTTCTGCCTGCTCCCGTATCCACTTGCCTCATCTCGGCTTCTCTGACATTTTTGATGACAACTCCTGAAGAAATGATCAAACCCAAGCACGAAATATCGTAACGTCTCCCTCAAGTGACCCAAGTGCATGTCCTCCCTGGCTAATCGAGGAAGCCTTTCCCAACTCAGGCTTTGGATGGGATCTGTCTGGCCAGCTCCTCAGTGCATGAACCTAACTGGGCTTTTTTTTTTTTTTTCTAATTGTTAAATTCCTCCTATAAAACTCTTCTCCTGGGGGAACCTTTAATTTGGAGTGATTATGCACTGTCGCTTCTGCCAAACACAGCACATCCGGGAGGAGCGGCAGGGGCTTTGACAGTGGCCACTGGTTAGTGAAACGGAAGACAGATTCTTTTATTCCTTCCTTAGCATCCTTCCCTTCCTGTGGTGCTGACGACTGAGCCCAGGACCTTCACAATGAACTGCAGTCTTACTTTTCTGTTTTCTTTTGAGACAGGAGCTAACCAGGTCCTGAAATTGCCTGAGGTGCGCTTGAATTCACGGTTCTCCTGCCTCTATCTTCCAGAGTGCTGGGGTTACGGGCACGTGCCACCATGACTAGCTATAAGGTACTCTTTGAATTTGATTTATTTTTACCTGTACCAGCAAGTATGAAACTAACAGACATCAAAGTAAACCTCTTGTCGTCACTGAAGAAAATTCTCCTTCTGCTCTGAAAATACAGATGCACCTTTAGAATGATAGGGAGAATATTTCTGTCTAAATAAATATTTCACTCAATTCTGTCTTAGAATTCATCAAATATCTTCCATGACACTCATCAGACTAAGGAACGAAGGATATTATGTGGTGGCCAAAGGTGACAACACATGGACTGTATGTATCACTCAGGAGGCAAAGTGGCATAATAGCCTGACCCAAATCTCAGTGGCCAAGCACGATGGAAGTCCACGCCATGTTTATGTCGCATTTCAATGAAAGTTAACAATGCGATAGATGACAAGGACCACGCGCTAACCCAGACACACATTTAAAAATGTTTCCTTCTATCTTCAACAGCCATGGCGTCGTCAGAATCCTGTGAGGGCTACAGGAAGCTTCTGATCTGGCTGTAGCAAGCTTCGGTCCTGGTCCATCTCAGGGGACCTCACACTGCACCCTGACTAGGTGACCTCAGCTCTCTGCAGCCTCTTCAGCTATCCCCAGCTGCAAGGAGCGCCTCACCTACCGAGGCCTAGGGAGGAGATTCCTGGCTACCAAGACACCGTGCATTGAGAACCCGCCTTTTCTGTCTGCATGAGCAGGCTTTCCCATGCTCTCACCAGGTTGGCCCGTGCATTAGCTGTTACACAGCACCATGCACCATAACAAAGTTCTGACTGGATGGCCTTTTTTTTTTTTTTTTTTTTTTTGTCTGTGCTTGGTTTCTATCTTTAATAGAGCAAGCTAGGGTGGTAGCACCAAGGGCTACCGGCACTTGGAAGCAAATGATAACATTGAAAGCAACTATTATTTGTAACCAGAAATTATGGAACCAGAAATCAGAAATACAGTATTTTGAAAAAAGAAAGAAAGAAAGAAAGAGAGAGAGAGAGAGAGAGAGAGAGAGAGAGAAAGAAAGAAAGGAAGGAAGAAAGAAAGACAGAGAGAGAGGGAGAGAGAAAGAGAAAGAAAGAAAGAAAGAAAGAAAGAAAGAAAGAAAGAAAGAAAGAAAGAAAGAAAGAAAGAAATGAGAAGCCAGGAAAATATAGACTCTGAATGGACTTGAATAGTCCATGATAGTAGTGGGTTATCAGCAGAACTGCAATTGTCAGAAGTTGTTGACTTGAGCCTTTTACAGCTTAGCATATTAATATGGAATCGCTTTTCATACCTCATGATTATATGGTTTTGTTTATCTGCTGGATGGTTGAGACCAAGTTAAAGCAAGACCTATATAACTAAAATATAATTTTTATATCTGACAAGGTCTGTCAAATCCCCTCAAGATTTACCCTGAAAGCATGGAGCGTTCTGTAGAACTCTTGTCAGTTTCAGCTGTCTGGATGAGTCACAGCCACTGCTTGACCAATTTGCTCTCTGTGAGAGCCTGAGAGAATTTTTTTCTCTCTAGGGGACTCTCCTTTGACACACTATACATCATCAACCACTTTCATCTGTGGCTCCATAATCTCCTTGATCAGAAAATTTGGGACACCACTGAGTTACAGGTAAATGGGTTATTTTGCTGAATTCAAGTATCCACAATATTTAGACTGGGTTGAAGGATGAAAAGGTCCCTTAAAGACTTCTCCAAATACAGCTTCTCTAACAACAGTGGAGCATCCATCTCTGACAAAACAAAACAAAAATGGGGATATAAATAAATGACCGTTTTGTAGTGAAAAATATGTATATGCAAAATAGTTGGGATAGATATATAGCTATTTTCTCTTAGTTTGTTGAGAAGGAAGGTTTGTACTGACATTGTTTAGACAAGATGTCATGTCTACATCTTCTCCTCTGAATAACTGCTATGAAGACAACAATATGCAACGTATTAATTATTGTAACTGTCCTACTAACCTATTTAGAAACTCTTTTATTGCTATTTTTCTCATTAAAAAGGATAAAAAAATTAAAAACAAGTGATAAATAAATAAATAAGTGGGCTTGAAGGCCGTGGCCAACAGACACCAAGCAATTCTGCCACAAGTACACGTGTTACCTACTCTCTATATGTTCATTGAGCATCTTACTGTGCTAGCTTCCATGTTGGGGAATACAAGGACGGAGGAAAATACCAGACCATAATGATGTATGTGCACCATGTTTATGGTAGCACAATTTGTTATAGCCAAATCTTGGAAACAACCAAAAGGTCCTTTGTTCTAATGTGAATAATTAAAATTTATGCAACAGCCCTTTCATCCTATAAAGTCTTAGCAAGAGAGAAAGAATACACTTAGGTAAGGTCATTAAGAAAAGCTCAGTAAAGATGTAGGCATTTCTAAAACATCAGGAGGGTGCAAATAAAACCACATGGTGAATTATCTGGAGTCGGTCATGGAGGGGAGCCATCATCACCTCACCCAGAGAGAAGCAAGCAGGTGTTCACAACTCAGGAGAAAGCCCCAAGAAGGTCTGCAGCTTTGGGTGGGAAGACTTGACCCGCGTAGTACAACTTCTGGGCATGCTTACGAAGCTGCAGAGGGATCGGAACAGACATTCCTCTCCCCCTGACCTCCATTTTTTTTTCTTTGCATCTCCCACCAACATAACCTAACAAGAAGCCAGAGCTCTAGAGAACCTATGGACCTAGTCAAAAAAAAATTCAGTTTCCCAGATCCAGAGTGAGGGAGGAGCATTTGGGAAACACCTAGCCTTTCCTCACTGCACTAAGTCCTGGCAGATTGCTAAGCAAAGTCTTGGTCCTTCACCTCATTGAATTGTTGTTGGAGGGCAGGAGACAGAAATTAACATGTACACTTACTGTTACACTTTCTTCAGCTTATGAAGGAAAGACAGTATCCTAAGGGAGGAGCTAATTGGTGATGGACTATAGACCTGATGCCCAAGATCTCTCTGTGGATATGACATTGACAGTGACGCTGAAGCCTAAGGAGACCACAGGTGCATGAGGAGCGTGAAAGTAATGAATTGCACAGATGAGGACCCTGGCACATGGCAGACACTGACCCTGCCGTCTTGATTCGAACTTTCCCAGGCTGTACACATGTTGTTCCCTAGGACTTGGCCATCAACAGTGCCCCACTGAAATGGAATGAGTCAGAGACAGGCGTCTGGTCCTCACTGGCAAGAGGTGCTGTCCAGGCCACGAGGGGACCCTCTGCATTCGCATTTTATCTGTAAAGTGCAGATGTTGGCTTGACCTCCAAAGTCTCTTTCAGTGCCAAACACAAGTGATGATCATGAACACTGGTTATCACTTTAAAAATACTTGGTTTCTGCTAAGTGAATGCCCTGGAGCCTGTTAAATACTCTTCATGTCTTCAGATGAATGCCAGTTGAAAGATATCTATGTCGAGCACAAGCTGGAGTCTACACCTAGCTCTGTGGGGACACAACAGTGCTCTGGGATTTGGCTAAGACACAATCATAAAACTATGGAAAGAGCGTCTGGTGATTTTAAGAATGTATTGCCTCCCCTAATCAGAGACTATCATTCTCCGACCCCCTCCCAAAACTCATGCCCCCTCTCAGCAACACTAAATAATCCAGAGGATAAACTCAGAAAATCCTTGATGTCACTAGTCATCTCTACCTCCAACGAATGTGTTTTTATATCAACTTGAAGTCTGTCTCCAAGATGCTTGCTACAGACTTGGATACCTTTCAGAAATGAATTTCCACGTTCTTTCTTTCCTTCAGATCTTTATTCCATCATCCTGGGATGCAGTTTTCTGCTCCCAGCTCCCAGTTTCTCTGGCCATAGAGCTATATTTCAGGTCTCCCTTACCGCGTCTGATTGGTGGGACAGCCTACCTTAACCCCCTGATTATATCAGCAGGATTACTCCTCATGCCACTTCCAATCTTATTTCTGTCTCCTGGACAAGATGCACCACTCAGGGCAGCAGACCCCAGAGCTTAGTTCCCTGGCCCTGGCATCAGTGACACTTGGAGAACATTTGGAGAATTTCCTCCTGAATGTGAGACTGTGAAAAGAGCTGCATGTTGCTAAGAATTTTAAAGTTCATAGACTAGCATAAAACTCAAGAGTATTGACTAGGGAGATTTCCTAAGGAGACCTAGGCGAACCTACCAAGGGGAAAGAGTGCCTGCAGATCTTTGTGTCCCATCAGTAGAAATGCATTACTTCTAATGAGAAGCCAAAGCTCTGCTCTTTTGAAATCTAGGTTATTTTCTGTGCATCACTAAGTCAAAAGGGCAAATAACTGGAGTGTAAACTGTGCAACTCTGTTTCTATGAGACAAGGACTGTTGATTGCGAGTAGGCTTAAATCAACAACCTCCAACACTGCCAGTTTCACCGGCAACCCAATGCAAATAAGGGACATTGGACTGTGTATACAGCTACTTCCTCTCAGCTCAAAGAGGAGAATTTTTTTCTCTTTTTCTTTTTCTTTTCTTTTTTTCTTTTCTCTTTCCTTACCAAAATTGATGAGAAAATTCATGTCTACACCCTATGCTCTGTATAACTATTATGAATACAACACTATGCAATGTGTCAATTATCGAGAATGTGCTACTAACATGTTTTGAAACTATCTTATTGTTATTTCTTATTAAAAATGATAAAATAAAAAAGCTATTAAAATAATAAAAAATAAACTAAATGCAAAAAAAAAAAAAAGAGACAAGAACTGAGAGAAGAAGGGGGAAGGTCAGAGGCTCTGTGAGTTTTACGAGTGGAATGTAAAGTGTAGAAACTCATTATGAACTTCGACCCATCAGAACTCTAAAAAATATCAGGATCCAAGAACTTTAAATCTAGAGGTCTAGATGGAAATTCACTGATGTTTGTACTCTACCTGGGCACCCCCTGCTGCTAATAAAATATTCACCATGCTGGGATTCACGCATCTGCGGGCACCAACCTTCCTGTGCAGTTTCAGGGCCAGTCACTGGTAGACTAAGATTCAATACTGTCTTTTTTTTGTTTTGTTTTGTTTTGCTTTCTTGTTTGTTGACATGATATCTTACTACGTTGTACAGGTTGACCTTGAACTCACAGTCATCCTGCCTCAGCCCAGGAGCTAGCTGGGATTACAGGTGTGTGCTACCGTACCTGACTTCCTGTTCTTGTTTAAATTTTTTTTTTTTTTAATCTACTGTCCTTAAAAAGGATCAGTCAAATTTTGGTTAAGCGTTAGTACTAGTGTAAGAATGCTTTCCTCAAAATCAGTCCCTTTTGAACTAAATATTAGAGTCAGTTACATACAAAAACGCTAAAAAGCTATCTGCAATGACACACAGAGCTTCGAATCTCAGAGTGGCAAAAGCATGAAAAGAAACGATAGCTTTGTACAACAAGGGAATAAAAATGAAAACCTAGAATAAAAATCCATGGTGATCGGGCAGCAAGGTGCACCTCACAAAGGTGCCTCCAGTGGAAAGATCGGGGGTACGTGGCCTCAGGGACACATCCTCTGCTACTTTATACTTAGCTCTCATTGGGGGCACACAATCAGCTGTCCTATTTGCTATTTTCGAATGAAGTGAGCTAATTTGAGGAATTTATCCTTTAAAGCAAATGGAACAATACAGATTAAATCTTGGATGATACATTCCAAAACTTAAATTGGGAAGGTATTTTGACAGAAAGAGAATTGTAAGATTATGAGTGCCTTGCCTTTTCTTGTTTTATTATGTTTCTCAAAACTAATATTTAGTGTCTGTGAAGAAGTAAATGAAGCATTGCACAATCTGTTTCTAAGTATGAGCTAGCGCCAGAGGCAGTGGACCGTCGATGCCAGCATCATCGGAACATTTCTCTCATGCCAACGTGTCACTGCCTGACGCAGCGCAGATGCGCCCCGACGCCCTTCTTCCCGGAAGGAGTCTCACATCACCGGGAGCAGCTGGCTCCCAGGAACACACAGGACTCTGCACACGTGTCATTGGAGGGGGGGCAGGAAGGAGACCGAGAATGCAAGAGAGCAATAACCGCCCCCAGTGCCTTTGGGCTGCTTGTGTCACTGGAGCACCCAGCTGGCGGAGTGAATGTCGCCCTCTGTGTGCACCGATGGCCCAGAATATTTGACAAGACACTTTTATTCCTTCACCCAAAGCAGAGACTTCTTCCAAGTCCTCTTTACCAGGGCTAAGGTAATGCTCAATGACACAGTGTCTGCCTGTTAAGTGCAAGGTTCTGAGTTCGAGTTCTGGTATTTAAAAAAAAAATCCTTTACCAGACAGAAACCTATGCTTAAAGCTTCCAGAAATCATTTCTGTCTCTAAGGTTAGGGCATGGATCATCCATCTCTCTGAATTTCCAACATGTATCTCTGGGTGGTCCCCTCTGCCCAACTGTAAAATTGACTGAGACTGATTGTTAATTGCAAAGACATTTCTAGTTCTGGAAAGAAGTGTAGGCCTCCAAGGGACTTTTGAGAGTGAAGAAAAATACTCAATAAAAATAATTTTACCCACCATCCCCATAACTCCACACATTTAATGTTTTAAGGAATATCCCCTGAAGCCTCTTGTGCTTTCTTTCTTTCTTTCTTTCTTTCTTTCTTTCTTTCTTTCTTTCTTTCTTTCTTTCTTTCTCTCTCTTTCTGTCTTTCTTTGTTTCTTCCTTCCTTTCTTTTTTTGTATAATTTCATTTGACAAGTGACTAGATTTTTAAAGCTAGCTCAACTTAAAAATAGCAGGCTGGATTCTTTTGTAGAAATAAAATATAAATCAGAGGTTATATTGTGGGCAGACGTATTGGACATGGATCTGTCTGCCTAACAATTTGTAGAAATGTCCCCTCTCCTGCCTGGTTCTCACAGTGAGCACGTGACTGGGCCTGACTGATTCCAAATGCTTTTTCTAGGCTGAGGAAGTAGACCAGGCTGAAGAGGCAGGCCAGGCTGAGGAGGAAGGCCCAGCTGAGGCAAACCTTACCAGGCTTTTTGCTACACTTACCTGGAGAGAAAGGTCCCTTTTTATCCAGGAAGGTGCTACAGATCCCAAAGCATCTCTAAAGCTACAGTAAGCACACACTCAGTATAAGAAAGAAGAGGCCTCAGGGACCCCAAAAACAGGGAATCCCTGATTTGCCTGATTGTCAGGCAGAGTAAATCCTTTCTACCCTGTTTTAGTGGAAATCATCTTGGTCGATTTTGAAAGAGGAGTGACTTGCAGGTGAACAATTTCTAAAGAACAGAATTTGATCCTACTCCACATGAACATAAAGGTTGGCAAAACTTAGATCAAAATCCTGGAGTGACTCATTGACCAGCTGGGCAAATCTCTGCTCCTCCAACCTTGGCTTGGGGAATTGGAGCAAGACTCACAGCTCGAGCCCTCATCGTGCACCGGATGCGGTGCTAGGCACTCCGTTCACCTTATCTGAAATTCCACCACAACTTCTGACCTGAGGCTAAGATCTTCACTTTACATTTAGGGCAACTGGACTGAAGCACTCTTAGTAAATATAGCCACAGTCTCCCTGTCTGTGGAGGCAGCCAATTGCCTCTCTTCTACCACAACCTCATGGTAATCATAATTTGGGGGCTCCACAGGGTCAGGAGCTGCCATCTGCACCCTGGTCCTTTGTTCTGGATTCCCTCAGGTCTCCTCACCTCCCTTATTTTTTCAGTGCCAAAATCTTTGCCCAATAGTTTGTAGAGCCTTTGCTCAGGGTGATAAAGGCGCATGCTTGTTATCATGTCTAACTGCTCCCTAATGCCTGTATGTCATCTGATATGTACTTTCCTTTCTTGCTCCTGGCCTGGTGAGGCCGTTCAGCAAGTCTGTGACTTCTGTTCCTTGTAAGCACAGTGTTTTTCCACTCTAGGTGAACAGCAGGAAGAAGGTCGGTGAGGTCTGACATAGGCTTCACCGACTGCCTGCAGTAAAGTCAAAGGAGAGTTCAGGAACGGTCTTAGTGAAATCTTGGTAGGCACCAGAGTGGTGTCTTGGCATAGTGGGTATACCTACTGTGCTCACGCTGCGTCACAGCCAACCCACAGGAGACAGAGCGTTTGTGCAAGTTCCTACAGTGGATGTCAAAGTCCAGCAGCCGTGGTCATGCTGCTCTCTGCCTTCTGTGTTGGGATCAGAGGACACATTCTCACAGCCACCATGGTGGCTGCTAAGCTGTCATGGTAGAAGCTATTCATTGCTTAGTACACATGTACCTATGCTCAAGAGCTGTGCTAAGCACGAACAGGAAGGTCAGTTCTCCATTCCAAGCTGCACAGCAGATTTTCCTGGTGATGGGTATTCACTGGCAGTCAGTGAAAAAAAAAGAACAGAAAAGATTGTGCTAAAGAACCTTTGCTCAATTTCTTTAGCATCTACAAAGTCCAGCCCTGCCCAGGGAGCACAACAGGGAGGGTATGTGACTGACCCTGTGCTGTAGCAGTTCTTCCACGTATCCTGGACAATGCCTGGAAAATGGCCTGGGCACCCCTGGGTGTCAAGGAGAAGCAGATGGCAGCAGATGCCAGGCCTATCAGCATCTCATCCACCGAGCAGCTGCTGCCCACTTCATACTTCATACACTGGAGTCACAGACAGGAACCATTTGTCTGAAAATAAAATTAGTGCTTACAGGATCTTAGAAGCGTAATTTGCAATGGAAGCAAATGAAGCATTTCTGCTCCCCAGACCCTTAGCAGGGTTCCTCGCACATAGAAGCACTCAGCCAGGGCTTCTGCAGCCAATTAGTGCCAAGCGAATGGGTAAGTGGAGTTGGCGCGTGGAAGCGCATTTCCAGAGTGGCTCTTGCAGGAGGGGGCAGGGCTCCCATTCTGCTCACCTCGCGTTGATGTTCTCCGAGTTTCTGCTCACATATCATCACATGGAGAGACACTGCGCAGAAGTGGCACCCACGCACAAACAGGTCAAGTGAGCCCCAAAGCTCTGAACACAGTCCTCCGTAGAGACTGTCAAGGGGCCCTCAAAGTTCCCCAGCTGGAAATGATGAAGCTAACATAATAAGTTTTGTGCAACACACTGATCAGCAAGCATTACATAAATTATTAATATTCCATACTATTAAATGTACAGTACATTTTCAATATTAATGACAAGATTGTGAATTAATGCTCATTGTATTTCATCTACTCTGAGGATCAGAGATGTTGCTATCAGTGTGTCTTTAAAGCTTTCTTGTATCAGTCAAGTATCAACTCAATATGTGAACTATTAATTAGCATGACATACACATTGGACTGAGGAAGAGGTTTAAAAGCTAATCTGGGAAGCCCCATCAGAATTCTACAGTTTCCCATTGCCTGAAAGCCTTCTCCGTAGCAGAACCGCTACGGCAAACAGAAATTCCACTATGATCCCGGTGTTCGGAGGCAGATCTCTCTTTGCATCAGTGGCACTGGCTGGGATCATTCCCAGAATGCCTGCCCTGATCTCGGGCCTGGGCCTTAGATGGGATAAGCAAGCAGGAAGTACAGAAGCAGCATGGCTTGTCTGCGGGGGTTGGCTCTTACGATAGTCCTCATAGTGGCCTTCTATGCATCTCAGGGACCAGCCATTTCTAAGAAAGTAACAGGAACAGTAACCAGAACTGCTACCTAGGAGACTAACCGGAGCACACTGGCTGCGGGACAGGGTATTTCCTGCTATGGAACCATCGCTTCTGACATGGCTGTATTTTCATAAGTCTCAATTCCTATCCTTATCACTCTCTTCTACAAAGTCCCTAGACTTCTTTGCTGCCTTCTCAAGTGTTCTTGAAAACTGCCTGTCACTGAGCTGTGGTAACCGACAGCTACTCTCATGGGTGGAGTATACAGCAATTCTTCATCTATGATCGTATAGAAAATCCTCAAGTCGCTTCTCACCAGTGCCTCTCTGCTTCCTCCTCCTCCTTCCTCCTTCTTCCTCCCCCTGGTGTGTCAGTTTGTATTTATTGAGTATAAGCTTCATTCCAATTTCTTTGAAGGTGTTTATGTGTATTTCATCTTGTACACTCATAAAGAGAAAAAGGGGAAGGCCTATCGCAAGGGGTTCCCCCCATTCTGATCTGTAAAGGTCTCCTAGGAAGACAGCTCCATTGATAATGAGCTCATAGTTTAAAAACTACAAGACATCTAAAAATAGTAATGGTTAATTAAAAGAGCATCCCATTAGATTCAATGAGCAGGATAATTCATATCAAAATAAGTGGCAATAAAATAATAGAAAAGGTTACCTTATTTAAAATAAGCAAAGGAGTTTAAGATATTCAAATAAATAAAAAGAGGATGAGATCAAAACAGGATTGTTAAAAAAATAGCAGCTAATTTTTAAAATAAAATTTAAAAACTAGAGCTAAAGATTGTTGGACTCTTCCATTTGCACCAATTCCATGTTGGCAACTTCACCCAAGTAAGGATATAAAGTGAACACATAGAAATATATTTTTTAATTCTCTGAGCAACGCAGTGCAACCACTATTTATGCAGCATTCATATTATGTTAGGTACTAGACGTAACCTAGAGGTGCTGCAGTTCTAGAGCAAGATATCCACTGATTTTGTGCTGATACTGCCCTATTTTATAAAAGGGTCTCAGCATCCTTGGAGCCCAGGTGGGCTAAGGCTTGTCCACTGCATCCAATGAGAAGCAAATGAACCCAGGAGGAAGGAGGCTATTCCATGCAGTAAGAACCTTTGGTCTCTATAACCCCGGGGACCATTCTTTATCATCGTAACTCACATCCTGCAGAAAGAAAAGAGAGCAGAGGAGGGCTGCGGAGCAGCCAGATAGAACCCAGAGCCCCGTCCGTGCTCTCAAGGCCCAGTCTGACTCTTAAAACAGCTGGGAAAGTCGCTCCTTGGGGCACCCTCCCTTCAGTTGAATTCATTCCCAATAGGCCCTTCATTAGCACCAGGCAGAGAAAACCTTCCTCCTAGTCCTAGATAAGACTGTTTTCCCTGTGTCTACAGCCAGCAGTTTTAAGACAGGAAGATAAGATGCAACTGTCAGTTGGGTGGAAGAAAATCCATTTGGCCGGATGGATGGGGCGGATTCCATGCTCATTGGGGACGCCGTGAGACTATGGAATACAGCCTGGCCTTCCTCATGATCGATGGAGTTCTGACTATCATTTGGGTTTTACTTTTCATAGCTGGAAATGCGGCCCCAAATGCACGTGATCTCCTGACCACTCTTACAGATGCAGACCTGAGACAGGATTATAAATGAACCCACTCCATGCGGAGAATGTAACCACGAGGTACTGCAAACATTTACTAATACAATTTTTGAATCGTTGCTGTTTTAAAATGTATTGAAAAAATGTTACTACCTTTGCAAAGCTTATTCAATATTTGATTTTAAAACAAAGGATTTTGAATCATGCCCAGCCAGGAGCAGTCTGATCCTGGATAGCGGGAGGACTCGATTTAGACCCAGATTATGCTTAAACCTCTTCGGTGTCACCCCGCCCCACTGGTAATTTCTAAACTAAAACTAAAATGCTAGAGCTGAAGATAGTACAGTTGCACTCTCCTTCCCATGGAAGAGAGCATGGCTTGGGCGAGTGGGTGTGCTGATTGCTGGAAGAGGTGGATGGGGTTTGGAAGGGGGAGTGAATGGTCTGCAACCTACAGCCACGGATGTGTCTGGAAGCAAGTCACCTCAAGGTGCATGTGACAGTGGAGCGAGGCATGAAAGAAACCCACCTGGGAGCCAGACTGTGAGGGTAGAGGTGATGTCCACTCTGCTGTCCAGCGGTGCTAGCTCAGCTCCCCTTCCTCTGAAACCCGAGGTGCTATTCTTCCTCATCAGGTCATGCCCTGTGGTGTTGGACACGGGCATGTCTTCACCTAAGAGACAGAAGTCACTGGACAATGGGAACTCTGCTTCTCTGCCGTGCCATGAAGCAGCCACTCCTCCTCAGAGACACACTGGGCACACCGGGTCTGCAGGTCCCCACGGGCTCACTGCTCGAGCTGAGTTGCTGCTAGTTTTCTGCTAATTGAAAGAATATTCATTCCTGTTCCACACTTACCTCATTTAAGAAGGCACAGCATGGGATTTTTATGGCAGCTGCCACGTGACATGGGAAAAAGCTTTGAAAGAAGCAAGACCTGACTGAAAGTGCCATTTTTAATGTTTGTCCATTTGTAAAACAAAGGAAATACCCATCATGCTGTGCAATTATGAAGACAAAACAATGTCTGTGATCCTGTGGGCATAGTGCTCTGTATACACCAAGGGCTTAATCAATTGTTTTTGTGTATGTTCCTGCCTATTTTACCTGGCTGTGTTATTTCCTCAGCAGGTTCCCTGTCTTTCTCTTCACACTACACACACACACACACACACACACACACACACACACGACTGCTGAATTTCCAGGTCACATTTGATACATGGGTTGTGGAGGCACTTTTCAAGCATAAGTTATCTTGTGGCAAGGTTTTATGCTACAAAAAAATAGACAGGTTGGTCATACACTAAACCATATTTAAAAACTGCCCAACTCATAATAAATCCATTAGCTTCTTCGCACAGGGAAAAGACAGCAGACTGAGGGCCAGGGCTTATGGTTCTCCTTTGCCACACTATGCACTGCCTCTACGTGCAGAATATATGGAGCAGTGGACACCAACCAAAGACTATTCATGTAGCATCTTGTATAGAGAGCCCTGTAGGGAGATCCTGCTGTGATCTCCTCCCAGAGGAAGGAAGACCTCGTTATGGGTGTTACTGAGCAGAGCTGTCAGCTCTTCCTGTCTCCGCTTCCATTACTGGGCACAGATCTCGCTGCCTCTCTATTCAGCAAGCTTCTGGGGAGCACTCGGCCATTTCCTGAGAGGTGAGTGGTTCTTAGGCAAGGGAAGTAGAACTCAGTGAGAACAATTCAGGAACCAAGGTAGTTAAAGATTCACAGCATGTATTTTTGTAGTTCAGCCACCCTAGAAATAAAATTGAGGTCTTGATCTCCATCTTGGTGGTACTAGCAGGTTTCTTTCCAAGGGTTCCAGACACATTGAGGGTGGTCATTGTGTTATTTAATGACCCCTTTAAGTCCCACACAGAAATTCCTGTTAGCATTTTAGTATATGAAGAACCTGAGGTTCAGAGAATTGAATTAATTTACCCAGGAAAGGAAGTAACAAAAGTGGAATGGAGCCCAGGGCGTTGGATCTTATGCTTTGACCTCCCCTCGTTCCTGCACTGCTACCCTAGAAAGCAAGGACACCCCATCCTTCAGAGAACTTGGGTGCCCAACTTTTTGGTCTTTTCATAATACAATCTGAGAACTAACTTCCTCGACTTTGTCTTGCTTTTCCAAATCCACAAAATCAAGAATATGACCAAGTGACTAAGGAAGTTCTTCCAAGTCAAAGCTCGGGGCTGGGACATCGCTCAGGGTTGGCGCTGGTACAGAGTGTGTGCAAGGCCCGAGGTTCTATCAATCTCTAGCATACTCACCAAAAAAAGACAAGAAGGAAAGTAGAGAGGGTTGGGAAGGAAGGGAGGCAGGGAGGGGGCTAGGAGGAGGGAGGGGAGGGAGGGGGAAGGGGAGAAAACTAAGAGCAGCAAGTGTCGTGCTGCTCTGTGGGGTCTTTCTTTCCTTAGCTAGCGTCAATTCTGTATCAGTGCTGTGAGTTTTTGAGTTCTAAACTCCAAAAAGTACAGAAAATTACGCCTGTAATCCCAGCACTCGGGAGGCTGAGGCAGGAGGATCAGTGCGAGTTCGGGACCAGCCTGGCTACAAAAATGAGCTCAAGGCCAGCCTGAGCTGCATAGTGAGACCCTGTCTCAAAAAGACACAATAATAATAATAATAATAATAATAATAATAATAATAATAAAGAAATACATAGTGCCAGTGAGATAACTCAGCAGACTCAGTGCCTGCTTAACCAAGTGCAGGAACTGGGGTTCCATCCCCACCATCGCATGCCATGCTGGCCCCAGACGCAGGAATGGTAAGCTGGCCACTGAGTCCAGATGTGGTAGAGCACACCTATAATTGCAGTGCTGGAGGGGCTGAAAACAGGTGGATCACCACGATTCGGGTCTGTGTACTGAGACCCTGTACCAAATATATTAAAAACATCAAAAAATTTTAAAAATTAAAAGAAGAAATATATAAATGTGTAACTCTATGAATTAATGATTTAAATGAAATAAAAGTACAGCCAATCTGCACCAAGCCTTGAAAACCTGCAGCTAAATAATTTCCACCCTCATTTCCACCTTAACTAAATGTGAGAGATCTCAGAGTGCCAAATCAGGAGCAGCCTAAATCTCACCTAGAAAACTACTGAGGTGTCATAGACAATATGCTCTTTGAAGCCAAAGGACTGTGGTTAAGTCTTATCCATCACAGTCTGGAACTGTGTAAAGTGGGCAAGTCATTTGCCACGGCTGATTGTGATTTGTTGCTATTAAGAGTCACCCTGCCTTCACAGTAGCTCTGCTGCAAATTGTTTGGAAAAAAATGTCGAATCTTGAGCCCGTGTCACCCTTACCATTAGTAAGGTAGCCTTCTCTTCTCCTTAACAGGATCGTAGCTTCCCATGACATAGAAGTAAAATTTACCAGAGATAAATTTGCTCACCGATAACTTAGTGACTCCGACAAAGCTCACACATCCAGATCAAATGGTGCACTGAGATCGTGACTGAGACTGGGTGTGGTGGCGCACACCTGTAATCCCAGCGCTTATAAGGAGCACTGAGTCCGATCTGGTAGTGAGACCCTGTCGGCCCTGTACTAAATACATAAAAGCAAGTGGAGCTGAAAGGTCTGGTTTCTGAGGCCGCGCTGAGCGTCCTTCCCCACAGATGTCTGCAGGCAGGGATCAACTTTCCGAGCCCGGAAGCTCCCCAGCAGCTCCTACGGTGCTCACACTCTCCACCCAGTAACACATGCGTTTTCAGGGTCATGCAACTCTGTGCCATGATTTTAAAGCTTTTGCATAGGACAAAGGTTTAATGTAAAGACAGAGTGTTGGGATATGAGTCACTCTTCGTCCCTGTACTGCACTAAGCAGACTGGATGTGGCTTTTCCAGAAAGCTTTTTGATACATCTTAGAAAACGTACTTCTTTTATGATGCTTAATCTTCCTGAAAAGAATTGCTCACTTTCTCTTTCTCTTTCTGTAATACAACTCGTGTTCGTATATTTATGGCGGTTCCCATTATCCCCACGGGCTGTTGTCTATAAATTCACCATAAATGCTAACAGCACGTAAGGTCATACTGCTTTTGGGTGAAAAGGTGTGTTCTCACAAGTCTCTGCTTTTATTTTTGCCAGTTAATGCATAACCTTGTTTTATGTGTGCTTATGTTTAAAGATCACTTACACACTATACATTGTTGATTCACTGACATTCAGCCCCTTGCCAGCAGAGAGCTGACAGGATGAAGCTTATCTAATGCATAGGTTTTCTCTGTCAACTCTTCACTGCCTTCTCTTTGCTGTGCCAGGAATGCGGGGAAGCACTCTAACATGATGCTTTAGGGATATGTTCAACAGAGAAATTACCATCGAGATACAAAGAGTAAAAACTTTTCAAAGTACAGCAGTAAACAGAGCTTAAAAGGGCCATTTGCTTGCAGTGAAAAAGTTGCAGCCAGAAGCCAGAATAGCAGCTGATTCCCTCTTGGCTGGGAAGCAATGCCTAGTCGACTCCAGCATGCTGATGCACTGCACGTACTCAGGGACGTCTGTGAAGATCTTGTGAATATTGCTTCTGCAATTACAAATAAATTGTAGCAAGCTGACAAACTCATCGATATGGAATCCACAATACCAAGGATCAGTCGTGTACATCTGGCGATGATCTTACTCAACTGCACTGTGCTATTGATTGAAATATCTGCTCCATTTTAAAGCAAAGTCTCTGAAAACAGGAAGATCTTTCCGTTGTTTGGGGAGATTTTTATATTTTTTGTTTTGTTTTGTTTTGTTAACACACACATACATATCACATCTTGGTCAACGCTATCTATGGTTTTTGTCTAGTTCCCCCCACCCATCCCAAAGCCTAATGCAGTCACTGGCACATGGTTCTAGAGTTTGTGATTAATTCATGACCCAATGCTGAGATTATGGGTGTGAGTGTTACCCCTACCCCGGGCAGGTAGCCTGAAGGCTATGTGGGAACTGGAGAGAGGCTGGCCTCCGCCCCTGCTGCTGCTGCTCCTCCCTCTTGCCTTTGCTCTTTGCTGTTTCCTGCCATGAACTGCTGCCTTCTTCCATGTGCCCCTCTGCCTTGGAGCCAGCCAAGTACGGACTGAATTCTCCACCAACGGTGAGCTCCGTAAACCTTTATGAGAGAGGAGTAACTGAGACAGTGAGCTTTCCTTCTTCTCCCCAGATCCTCTTTCCAACCCTACAAAGTCAACTGCCCACTTTCTCCCAGCTCTCTTTTATTTTCAACTTTAAATTACTTCTCGTTGGTGATTCTCATGGAAGACAAGCCATGCAATGTTTTCCCTTCTTTTATGTGATTTGCTTCACATAGAATTATTGTCTCAAGATCTGTCTAAAGGAAGTGCAGCATGCATATGTTTTAAAATTTGAGCTTAGAACATCACTTTGTCCTTTGCAGACTGATTTAATTGCCAGTCCTCTCAGTGGCCCAACTTCTGAGTCCAGGGATAGAAATCACATCTAGGCCACATTTTACTGTGTAACCTCCATATGAAAAATGCCCCCCTAACCACTGGGCTCTTTAATTTGCACCAGAAATTTAGAGCACCAGGCCATACACACTCATACAGCAAAATAGCCTGGATTTATTCACCCTGAAGTAAATTGATTTGCAAATATATACAACATCTTAAGCTGAGTAGCATTTTTGCTTTTCTCTTAGCCTTTTACTAAGCAAGTTCACCAAGGTGCAGAATTGTTTTTTAGGAGCTGGTTTACTCCATTATTCTTGCAGTTTCTGGTGGTGTTGTCCTCCCTCTCCTCCTCCTTTTCTTTCTTCCTTCTCCTCCTCCTCCTTCTCTTCTTGTTCTTGTTGTCATCGTTGTTGTTGTTGTTGCTGTTCTTCTTCTTCTTCTTCCTCCTCCTCCTCCTCCTCCTCCTCCTCCTCTTCTTCTTCTTCTTCTTCTTCTTCTTCTTCTTCTTCTTCTTCTTCTTCTTCTTCTTCTTCTTCTTCTTCTTCTTCTTCTTCTTCTTCTTCTTTTCTGAAAACCAGTCTTTAAAATGGACAAAGAACCTGTGCGGGCATTTCTCTAAAGACAAGCTAGTGGTTACCAGGTAAATTTTTAAATGGTCCATATCACTAATTTATAGAAGAAATGCAAATTAAAGTCAGAATGAGCTATCATCTCACATGTTCCAGAAAAGCTTTTACCAAGAAGACAACAGACAAGTATGGCTAAGTATGTAGAGAAGATGGAAGAGTTGTACATCTTTGGCCGTGGTATAAATCCGTACATTCATTAAGGAGAATAGTATGGGGTTTCTTTTATAACATAAAACAACTGATGCGCCCAGCAGGCTCACTTCTGGGTAGTTAGTTGCCCATGGTAACGGAATCATCATCTCACGGAGGCATTTCACTCTCCTGTTCGTTTCAGCATAATTCACGATCGGCAAGGTAAGGAAACAACTTCCGTGTCCCTGAGGGAGAGGGTAATGGTGCACATGTGCACAGCGAAACACATCCGCCTCAAAAGGAAGAAGATTCTGCAGTTACTGCGGTACACACGAATTTGAGTGACACTATGTTAAAGAATATGAGCCAGATACAGGAAAATAAGCACTGCATGATCCAGTACATGGAGCTGAGAGCAATCAATACTACAAAAACAGACAAAAGGATAGCAGCTGAGTAAAGAGGACAACGCAGCTAGCGACCAAAGAGTGTGAAGTTTCATACGCACAACATGAGTAAGTCGTGGAAATCCAGTGCACAACAGTGGGATTATATTCAATACGGCATCGTATAGAATAGTTGAAATGGACTGAGGGTGGATTTATTTAGTTAAATTCATTTTGATGTACACATATTCACTGTACATAAGGACGGGTATCACTATGATATTTGCATACACCCTTCCCAGCCTCTAGTAATCGCTATTTTAGTAAAATAATGATTTTTAGGTCATTGATTTTTCTTCTTTTTCTGGTTTCCTTTTCATTCTTTTTGGTTGAATAATATTCCATTGTGTACATGTGTGGCTACATTTTCTTTGCCCATTTATCTCCTGCAAGATGCCCTAGGCTGACTTCCTATCTTAGTACTATAAATAGTGCTGTAATAACTATAGGTAGGCAAGGCTTCGTTTCCATTGAGTCCATCCCCAGCAGGTCCCATGGTAGTCACCCAGTTATTTTTTGAGGGAGCTCTAGAACTCTTTTCCACAGAGACTGGCTACTCTCCATTCCTGCTGTTATGGTTTGTGTCTAGAGATCGCTACCTAGCCTCACGCAGTCATGGGGCGTGAGCCTTTTCAGAGGTGGAAGAACCAGTTTGTGATTGATTCATTCAATGCTGGGATCAAGGTAATGGGTGTCACACCTGCCCTAGGTCTGGTAGTCCCTACGTAATATAAGGGACAGAAAGACTCTTGTCTCGCTCTTGATACTTTTGCCATTTTCAGCCACCGTGAACTGTTTCTTCTCTGCCATGTGCCACTCTGTGTTGTAGTCAGCTGATTGGACTGAAACCTCTACAAATTGTGAGCTAAGCAAGCCACTTTGAGTCTTGAGTATTTTGTCTAGCAATGAGAGAAAAGTGACTAAGCTACCACCTTGAACAAATTAGGCATAGAAAAATCACATGTTAGAATAATAAAGGCTTTGTCTTTTAAAAATCCTAATCCACCATCATCATGAACAGGGACAGACTGAAAATGTCTCTGTTAACATCAGGAATAAGACAAGCATGCCAACTCTAGATATAAGGCTAAAAAATTAGAGCAATTAGACAAAAGAGTAGAACTTGTGTTCTTGCCTCAAAGGAAAAGAAACAATGAAGAAAAAAGGGAGGGAAAAGGATGAAAGGAAGGGAGAGGAGAAAAGATGGAAACAATGAGGGAGAGAAGGAAAGAAAGAGAGAGGGAGCAAAGGAGAGAGGAAGGGAGAAAAGGTTATGTGAGGCCACAGAAAGCTCTTAGATGATTATGTCAGAGTATTAATACATCATACACATCAGTTTATAAAGCTTAAAAAAATAAATATTTTAAGTACATCATCTTCTACATCCACATCAATAATATCCTCAATTTATAGCTGAGGAAACACTAGGCTAAAGGATGGCAGAAAAAAAGAAAGAAAAAATGCACTTGAATCCACGGTAGGCTATAAATGGAGCTACGAATTTTATCCATTACAGCAAACAACATTTACGTCACCATTAACTCCTAGGTACTCTTCTAGGATGCTGAGACCGTAGCAGTGACAAGCAAGCGAACTCTATGCTGCTGCAGAGGAAGCAGCTATCAATCAAATAAGCGCATAATTCACTGTTGAGTTGCAACAATGGAATAATGAATAAAGCAACAGTCACACGGACTGGCTCAGTCCCCAAGAACATTGTGCTTCTTCCATAATCTAAATAATAACCTGGAAGTAAGGGGAAAATGTGGCAGGACAAGTGGAAACTTTTGAGATATTTAAAAAGCAAAATGTCAGAGTTTCTGAGCAAGTGGGTGGGTGGGGGGGCAGGGAGAAACAGTTGTGGAGGAGAATGCTAGCTTTCTGGCTGATCTCCCTGGACTGCTATCAATCAGTGAGGGTGGGCTGGTGAGATGGCTCAGCAGTCTAAAGCACCTGCTTAGGCAAGCTTAGGCAACCGCGAAGATCGTGGTTCCATCCCTGGTACCACATGCTGCACCAGCCCCACCCCCAGGGCAGGCTGAGCTGGCTATAAAATCAGGGAGGGCAAGGTGGTGGGAGGGTCTTAGTTTGGAAGCACAAGGGAAACCATGACTTTATTTTTGGAAACAGTGAGTAGAAGATGCCTTTCTGTAACTCTAAGAGAGAGTTTGGATGAGGAATTAGAGATGAGAGTTGACTGATAAATTTGTAAACCATTGACATGCAGACAATGAAACAAGCCATGCATGAAGACAATGCAGTTGTTAAAGAGAAATCGTGGAGCAAGAAAATTCCCCCGATGGAGCTTAATGAGCTTCAGTTTGTCCTGGGCAGAAAGAGAAGAATAAGCCTGGGAAGAATATTGAAACCACGGAGTGTACTGTTAGATTGAGCACAAAAGGGAGAGAATGTTTCAAGAATACATAGTTCTCTTTCGGGCAAGTGAGATTAGAGTTGAAAAACGCCCTTTGAGTTTAACAGTTTGGATGTTGCTGAGGACCTTTAGTAAGTTTCGTTTTGATGGATCTTGATGATCCAAGGCAGATTAAAGTGCTGATTAATTGATCAAGGTGTGGTTAGTGATTCCACAGACTTTGAAAAGTATGCCTGAGAAAAAATATCACAGTAGGGAATGAAAGGTTTCCACCACTGGCCGCAGTTCTGATCACAATTTCACCTCCCTTGGTACTGCTGTCTTTTTATTTCTTTATCAACTACTACTTAATAATTAGAACTGGCCACTTGTCCATCTTAGAAGAAGTAATCCATTGCGTTTAGACTATAGTATGACATGGAGTTAGGGTCTTGAGTAATTATTAAAGGAGAGAAGGAAGAAGGAAAAGAGGAAAAAAAAGAAGGCAAGGAAAGAAAAGGGAAAGGGAGGAAATGGAGAAAAAGAAGAAGATAAGGGAAAGGAGGGAAAGGCAGGGAAGGAAAGGAAAGAGAAGAGGCGGAAGAAGAGGGGAGGAAGAGCAGTGGGGAGAGGAGGGAGGGGCAGGTCAGGAAGGGGAGGAAGAAGGGAAAGAGGATGACATAGGAGCTGCGCACCTTTTCTGGAAGCTAAAGGAAAGAATTGTCCAAAACCAAGACATAGGGCTGGGAGGTAGCTGGGTGGCCTAAGTGCTTGCCTGGAAAACACAAAGTGCCAAGTTAGATTCCTGCTACTGCAGGCTGTTCCAGCCCTGGAACTGGTGCAGTGGTACCCACCTGTAATCCCAGCACTGGGGAGGCTGAGACAGGAGGATCACTGTGTGTTCGAATTGCATAGTAAAATCCTATATCAAAAACAAACCAACAAACAAAAATCTCAGAAGCAAATTGCCTAAAATATCTAAATTTCACCTTCTGTTCCCCATGTTTCTTTCTATCTAGTAAGGAAAAGTCTTTAAGGAAAGAATACCACAAAATTAACTGCTATGAGCAGTTATTTTATGATTTGAAATATAAATGCATTTTGAAAAAAAAATCAATTTGAGGTAAACAAAACATGTTTTTAAAATTACTCATAGTAGCAAGAATCTGTGTAGAATCCAAGTTCTTGCAAAGGTGTTACATGTCCATGGACATGGTGATTTACACCCATTGCTAAGTTCCAGAATTGTCTTTGGGGCCCTAGAGTACTTGGTTGCTCTACATAATGACATTTCTTCCTCCCTTGGGCTCTCTCCTGTACACCTGTCTCTGTAACCCACTGCAGTCACAGATCATCATGATTCACTCTGAAGGATCTCACTCCAGTACATTGGCCTGATTTTGCAAGCCTGTACACTTTATTTCATGGTCTCAATAGCTATGAGTCTTCCCATTCAAGCCGGAACATGCACTGACCAAATTTTATCCATTTGGCTCTGCTATTATGAACCTAAGTCATCACACCTTTGTTTATACAGTTTACTGTAAATCTCCCCATATTATTGTATTGATTTTGCTAAAAATCAAAATGTTTTCTTTTGTATTAGACATGCTTATGTAGTGAAAATACAATCTGATGCGTGGAACGTATGCACTGTTTGTCTGGATGATTTGGAACAAATTTAAGTAGGACTGAAATGTGTCAGTATCTAATTTCAGGAGAAGAGAAAAAACCATCAGAATCGCTGGCCCAGTAACCTCAGAAGAACTGAAGCATTCAATCCATAGTCCCTTTGCAGGACTGGCTGTGCTAAATCGTCAGTATACTCCTGGCCATCTACTGATTGCCACAGGAAACTACAAAACAAATTATCTGCTCAGTTGTTTTTGCTGCATTCGGTGAACACCAGGTAGCCCTGCCCCCACCCCAATGTGGTGACAGCCTAGCAAGGGAATTAATCAGGACCTCATTAGGTCACCTGACTCAGAGCATGTGACTTCAACTCTTTTTTCTGATTGCCTGACTCTGTTCTTCACGTTGCTCCTTCACCCTGACCCCCTTCCTTCTTTTCAGACTTTCAAATCTCCTCAGAAGTGAATGCATTTTATTCAGTCACAGCCCTCCCTTTTCCTATGAAATCAGCAAGTTACACTGGACCCTTGGGTCTTATGTCCTTTGTGCACAGATGTCAGAGCCCACCGGCCCCTCCCAGGAAAGCACACTTCTTCCTCCACCTCTAGATAGGGATCTCCTGAGACCTGGAAAATGGGCCCAAATGGAAATGAGGAAAGGAGCCTTGGGCTGTGAGATTTGCCATAAGCCTCAGCTCAGCTCCCACCTCCTGTAGATGAGTGAAAGGCTCTCCCACAAAGGGAAGTCCACTAGCTTGGTGTAGGTGTGGCGTCTCTCCCAAGTGTGCTTCTGGCTCCCTAAGGGCCATGAACATGTCTCTGTTCCTGCCTAGAACACTTCTAAGGGATAGTCACGTATTAAACCATGGAACTGATTTACTTGAACCATGAGAGACACTTGGCAGAAGGGAGTACTGCGTGTGTGTGTGTGTGTGTGTGTGTGTGTGTGTGTGTGTAGGTTGGAAAAGTCCAAAAGCTGGTTCTTTGAAAGATTAAATAAGATTGATCAGCCCCTAGCTAACCTCATCAAATAGAGGAAAGAAAGGACTCAAATTCAAGCAATAAGGAATGAAAAGGGTAAAATTACTACAGACCCAGCAGAGATACAGAGAATCATAAATAGTTACTTTGAGAATCTGTACTCTCACAGAATTGAAGCCACAGATGAAATGGACAGATTCCTAGAAAGGTACAAATTACCAAAACTGAATCAAGAAGATATTAAAATTCTCAATAACCCAATAACAGCAAATGAAATACAAAATGTAATAAAAAGCCTACCGACAAAGAAAAGTCCAGGACCCGATGGATTCACCTCTGAATTCTACAAGAAATTTAGAGAAGACATAACCCCAATACTCCTCAAACTCTTCAATGAGATTGAAAAAGAAGCAATCCTTCCAAAATCATTCCTAGAGGCAAGTATCACACTGATACCAAAACCAGAAA
>PVJA010025440.1:0-10072 GCA_004027025.1 Myocastor coypus
CAGCCTCCCAAGAGCTGGGATTACAGGTGCATGCCACCATGCCCAGTCTCAATTGCTGTCTCAGTGCACCCTGGGGTTGGGGCCAGTATATTCCACTGAGGATTGAACCTTGTCTCTGCATCTCCCTAAGCAGGTGCCTTAATCCACTAAACTATCTGTCTGGTCCCCTACACAAATTTTAATGGTCAGGAAGGCTTGGAGGTAGGCATTTTAAGTCTTAAAAGATAACAGCTTCCTACTCTGACATATACCCTGTGAATCTTTCCTTGAAAGTTCATAGAGAAATAAAATATTTCCATAGCAAGTAGCACCTCATAGAAATTCTTGAAAAAAAAAAAGCATTACCGAAAGTTCTCAAGGATATCCTAGAAAGAGATTGTGAAAGCAAGAGTATCAATAAGTCAAAAAGAATGAATATACCTGGCAGGACAAGCAGCTAAGCAAACAAGGGGAAAATGAGGAAATAAGACACAGGAAAATAATGCAATGACAGGGCTAAGTCAGTACCTCAGTAGTAGCTCTGAATGTGAATGGTCTTAATTGTCCAATAAAAAGAAACATTGGCAGAATAGATTAAGAAAGACAACAATATGCACTATACAAAAAATGCATTTAATTAAAAATGGCACAAATTAAAAATCAAATAATGGAAAAATAATAATCTAAGCAACAGCAACTGAGAGTCAAAGCAGAAGTTACTATCTTAATTTCAAAACAAAATTAATTTCAAAGGAAGGCTCTTCTGAAGAAAACAAGTTGACTGTATATTAGCTAAGGGAACAATTCAACAGGAAGAGTTAATAGTTATGAAAAAATACATTTCAAATACTGGTGTATCCAAATTCATGAAATAAATAATGATTAACATGAAAAGTGAGATAAATAATGATAGAGTTATAGTGGGAAACTTCAATACCCCACTATCACAGATGGACAGATTAACAAGACAAGTTTAATCAAACTTTTGAAAAAATGTATTTAGTAGATACTTAGAGTGTTCCATCCAGTAACAGCAGAATACACTTCTCAGCAGTACATGGAACTTTGTCCAAAATGGAATACATGTTATCAATGAAGTATGCTTAAATAAATGCAAAAGAATTGAAATTGTCTAATATTGTCAGATAATAGTGCTACTGACTAGAACACATGGAAATTAAACAATATTCCCTTGAATAATTGATGAGTCACAGATGAAATATACAAGTTTCCCTAATCAAATGATAATGGAGTACACATTCTAGATACTATGGATTATAATAAAAAATAGAGAAGTTCAGAGACATGAATGCCCACATCAGGAAAACAAAATATACTCAAATAAGCTATTGATGCAGTTGAGGTTCTAGAAAAACAAGAGCAACTCGAACCCAAAGTTAATATGTGAAAAGAAATTATAAAGATCAAAGCAGACATTAATGAAGTTGACTAGAAATAAAAAGTATAAATAAATCAGATAGTTGATTCTTAGAAAGATTAAGCAAAATAGGCTAACTTTTAGTTAATATGAAAATAAGGAAAGAGCCAAATCCATGCAATTAGAAATGAAAAAGGTGAAATAACAAGAGATTTAACTGACGTCCAGAGTATTGGTAATTACTTTAAGAACCTATATTATGATAAAATGGAAGATACAGAGGAAATGGATGACTTCCTAGATATCTATGAGTCAAGAAGATACAGAGATTCTAAATAAGTGGGCATCACTGAGTGAAATTGAAGAAGAAGAAGGAGGAGGAGGAGGAGGAGGAGGAGGAGGAGGAGGAGGAGGAAGAAGAAGAAGAAAAGAAGGAAGAAGAAGAAGAAGAAGAAGAAGAAGAAGGAAGAAGAAGAAGAAGAAGGAAGAAGAAGAAGAAGAAGAAGAAGGAAGAAGAAGAAGAAGAAGAAGGAAGAAGAAGAAGAAGAAGAAGAAGAAGAAGAAGAAGAAGAGGAAGAAGAAGAAGAAGAAGAAGAAGAAGAAGAAGAAGAAGAAGAAGAAGAAGAAGAAGAAGACAGCTGCCAACTAAGAAAAGCTCAGATCCTGATGGATTCTCTGCTTCACTGATAAGTTCCACAAGAACTTTAGAGAAGATCTAATGCTAGTACTCTTAAGATCCTTAAAAAAATCAATAAGGAAATAATAATCTCAAAATCATTCCTGAAAGCAAGCACGGGCCTGATTCCAAAACCAGAAAAGGACCCAACAAAAAAGAAAACTACAGGACAATCTATTTAATGAACACAAATGCAAAAATCCTCAATAAGATATTGGCAAACACAATACAGCAGCTCATTAAAAAGATCATGACAATTAGTATTCATTGCACAGATACAGGGATGGTTCACCATATGCAGATTACAAATGCAATAAACCAAACAAACAAAATCTATGAGAAAAATCATATTAGCATCTCGATAGATGCAGCAAAGCATTTGATGAAAATTCCACATCCATTAATAATTGAAACACTGAAGAAAAATAGGAATTGTTGGTCTTTATCTCAACCTGATAAAAGCCACCAATGACAATCTAATTGTCAAAATCAGTGAATGAAGAGAAACAAAGTTTTCCCAGTGCAAGGAACTGGGTTCAATCTCCAGTACTATATGTCATGCCGGCTACCAAAACCGGGCATGATGGTGCATGCCTGTAATCTCAGTCTTGGGGAGGCTGAGATATTATGATGACTCTGTGTCTAAGCTGTGTAGCAAGACCCTGTACCAAATAAACAAATACTTAAAAAAAAGTTTTCCCTGTAAAATCAGGAGGGACAAGATGAGGATGTCCACTATTACCATTTCTGTTTAATATAGTTTTTGGAACTTTAGGTACAGCAGTAAGACAAGAGAAAGAAATAAAAAGAATATGGATAGGGAAGGAAGAAAATAAAATAGCATTATTTGCTGATGATATGATGCTGTCTGTACAGTCAAGAGCATGAAAACTCTGCCAAAACACTCCTAAAGCAAATATTTAACCTTGGTGGTGTAACAGGATACAAACTTAACACTCAAATTCAATAGCATTTCTGTATGTCAATAACAAATTCAATGAGAGGTAAATCAGGGAAACAATACTGTACAATAGCATCAAGAAAAAGGAAATACTTAAGAATTAATCAAGGAAATTAAAGACTATAGTACTCGCCAAAGCCGAATGAAGAAGATATTGGAAAATGGGCAGATATCCCCTGTTCCTGGATAGGCAGAACCAATGTAGCCAAAATGGCCATATTTCCAGAATAGTTACATAGATTTAGTGCACTACCGATGAAAATACCAATAATGTTTTTTTTTTTTTTTTTTTTTTTTTTTTTTTGTGGGACCAGGGTTCGAACTCACGACCTTGCACTTGCCCAGCAGGCACTTGTGCCTCGGAGCTATCTCCCCAGCCCCATACCAATAATGTTTTACAGAACTGAAGAAAGCAATCCTAAAGTTCATAGGGAAGCAAAAGAGGTCCAGAATAGCCAAGACAATTTTGGACTACAAGGGAAAATTGCAGTGACAAAGATAGCACGGTTTTGGCATAAAATAAACTTATGGACCAACAGAACAGAATAGAAGATGCATGAACCATTCCAGGTATATGTAGCCAAATACCTTTATGAGGAGAGAGATAGCCTCTTTTATACATATGGTGGGAAAACAGGCTGAAGGTTGAACTTAGACCCATCTCTTTCACCATGGTCTAAAGTCAAAGCTTTCACCATGGTCTAAAGTCAAAGCTTTAAACATTAGAACAGAAGTAACTAATTTTTTGGAAGCTAAAATAGGAAAACTCTTTACCATTGGTATAAACACAGATTTTCTGAAAAAGATGTCCTTGGTTGTGTAAGAAATAATAGCAAGAAACAAACTATAAAGCTTCTTCATAGAATGGGAAACCACTAACCAAGGGAAAGACAGCCTACAGAGTGGAAAAAGTATTAACCAGCTATAACTTAGACAATAGAGTACTATCTAATATACATAAAGAGCCAAAAAAATAGACCCCTTAATTTTAAAGACCCAATTTAAATGGGCATCTAAAATGAACAGATGCTTATCAGCTAAAGAAGTACAAATAGCCAAAAAATACATGAAAAATGTTCACCATCATTGCCCAGTTGAGAAATGCAAAATAACACACTTATATTCCACCTCACTCCACAAAAACAAAACAAGACAAAAACAAAACAGCTACCTTTGATAAATCAACCACTGACAAATGCTGGTGAGACTGTGAGGGAAAAACACATCCTTCATTGTTTGTAGAACTATAAACTGATATGATGCCTGTGGAAATCAGTATGGAGATGCTTAAAAGCCTAAAACTAGAAATTCCATTTGATCCCATTTCCTTCTAGGTATCTTCTCAAAAGTGTTAAGGGCATCACAGCACAGTGATGTATAGGTACCCATGTTTGGTATCACAATTTGTGATAGCTAGACCTTGGAAACAGCATACACGCACACACATACACACACACACACACACACACATATGTAATTTTTTTTTTTTTTGGGAACTGGGGTTTGAACTCACGACCTTGGACTTGCCAGGCAGGCACTTGTGCCGTGGAGCTATCTCCCTAGTCCCTATGGCCTCTATTTTCATCAACAGATTAATGGATAAAAGAATTGTAGGGCCCGGTGGGATGGTTCAGTGGTCTAAAGCACCTGCTTGGGAA
Organism: Myocastor coypus; assembly: GCA_004027025.1. Taxonomy (NCBI): domain Eukaryota; kingdom Metazoa; phylum Chordata; class Mammalia; order Rodentia; family Myocastoridae; genus Myocastor; species Myocastor coypus. The sequence goes on from PVJA010025440.1 coordinate 4,653, forward strand.
AGCTTGGGTGGCTTCAGGGACTGCAGTTCAATCCCTGGCACCACATGCTGCTCCAGCCCTGCCCTCAGGGCAGGCTGAGCCGGCCATAAAAATGAGTGAATAAACAAACAAAGGTTCTGAAACAAGAAAAAAAAATTGTATTTATTTATACTCAGTGGACTACTAAGCTGCCATGAAAAGGATGCATGGTCTTTTATAGGAAAATAAGTACCCTTTGAGACCATAATGGCAAGTGAAATAATGCAGACATACAAACTTAAATATCACATGATTTCTGTTCTGTGAGAAATTTTATATATGTAGTGTAAAATAAAAGTGTGAAAAAAGAGCAAAAGTTTGTTATAATTCAGTTGGGCAATATATCTAAAACTGTACCTTGACTTAGTAAAATTGTATTGCATATTTTATATCTTTTTTAGTTTATTAGTCTTTTTTCAATCCATATATGCTATGATCAACATTTTTTATGTATTTGGTACAGGGTTTTATGCAGCTCATACTTGTGATACCCCGTTTTCAGCCTCTCTAGCACTGGGATTATAGGCGTGCATCACAATGTACGGTCTAGGTGGCTAGCTCAGTGTGCCCAGGGGTAGCATGTGGTGCTGGGGATTGAACTGTGTTCCCCACACTTGCCTAAGTGGTGCTTAGTACACTGTGCTATCTCCCTGGCCCTCTGCTGAAATTAACTTTATAAGGTCTAATAAAACATAAATGAATCTAGTGTGGTAAAAGGAAAAGGGAGTCAGGGTCGGGGGGAAAGAATTAAAATGTGTTATGTGCAAATCCCCTACAGTGAATGTAATCACTGTGTATTGCAAATATGTACTAATAAAAATAAAATCATAATATGTGCACCCAAGAGCAGAACAAAAGAAGACATCTTACATAGGCAAATGCAAGACTTTCTGAGAAATGTATTGATGGAATTTGTATATTAAGATCCTCAGTTATTTACAGTGACTTTAAAGTTGTTTTGTATTTTTAATATATAATAGGAATTTTACATAACATCATTTTTAAAGACTAAGAGCATTATGTAATGTATGCTATGTTTGGATTTGTGTTTCCTTTGTGACAGTGTATTCTGTTTCATTAATTTAGACAAAAACTGTTAAGTCACTCTTCTTATACTTTTGACAGTAAATTTTTATTTTTGCAATAAATAAACAATGTTTCAAACAACCAATTTTATGGTCAGAAAAATTTTATGGTCTAAAACTTCAACCAACCTCTGTGTGTTTACTTGTAATGTAAGAATAAATTATATCCCAGAGGCAGATGAACTACTGATTAACTGGATATCTACATGCTGTTTTATAATTTGTGTCAAATAGTATAATATAGTCCTTCAGTTATTTTGGGCTTCAGGTGATTTTGTAGGTGTTCTTTTGATGGATTTTTAGACTAGATAAAGTATATGATGAAAATATTACTTCATTAATATATAACATATATTTTAAGTATGAAAATAATAATTCAGTCATGCTTAAGTATATTAACCTCACCTAAAACACATTCTTTAGGAATTGCTTTGTTAATAACTTTATTGTATGAAATTCTTTCCTGTGGTGAGAATTTTATTTAGCGTTATGGACCACTACATAAACTTATTTGCCATTTGTCAACAATTCTCTGTTATTCCCTTTTATTTTACAGGGACACTCATAGCTGCATATTTCCTATCATCTGTTTTTTTTTTTTTTTTTTTGGGAAGGGATACCTAGAATTAACTTTAACATCTTGCACTTGCCAGGCACGTGCTTATGCCACTGAGCTATATCCCCCACCCCATCCTCTTCTTTACCACCTGCCCCACCCTCACTTCCACTTCGACCGACTTGAGTCTTCTTAGCTGTCTCCTGTCACAAATGTTGAAACATCTGGACCATTGCATGTGGCTGATTTTTGTCCTGCTAACGAGATCCAGGGCCTTTCCCCTACTTCAGGACTTCACGTTCTTGTCTGCTTATTAGTTCTTTCTTTTCTGCTGGGTCATCCTCATAAGCACATAGATGTGCATAATATCGCATGTGTTTTTTAAAAAAGGAGCAGCTTGGACCCGACATCCTTTTCCCTGATCTTTGAGAAAAGTTTGTTGCCACTTTGCAATTTCTTGCTCTTTAATTCCTGCTACAGTTTGGCTTTCAGTAATATTATCATGCTGAAGCACTCTTTTCAGTGGCTGTCACCTGGCCAGTTCTAGCGAATGGTTCTCAGTCCACAGGCATCCTCCTGGCAGCACTGTCACTGTTACTCATTCCTTCCTCCCTTCTAGAATCCCTTCCTTCCCTTGACCCCTGGGCAACAGATTTCTCTGTCTTATTACTTTTGGCATTGTTTCCCTCTCCCCCTGCTTTAAGCCTTGAAACAGTGCAGTGTTTTATTGTTCATTTCAAGTTAACTTGATTTTTCTTTTTACATTCACTGCCTAGCTGGTCTCTTGCAGGGCCATGACTTTAAATGCCATCTGTTTAGAGGATGCTTAAGTACAGATCACTTCCTTGCCTTTCTCCCTGAACCGTTGACATGTGTATCAGGGCTCACTTTAGTCAGATTTAATGGAAACAAATTCATGTCCTTGATTTTTCTGATCACCAGGCCCTTCTATGTTTCTTATTCCTACTTTGCCTGTCTGTCTCTGAGCCAAAAACCTTGGAGTCATCCTTAACTTCTGTATTTTGCCATCATCTGACAGCTGACTTATCACAGAATCCTCTGAGCTCCTCCTTTGCAGGATGTCTACAAATTTCTTCTAGTCTCAGCTGTGACTCACTGCTCAAGCTACTGTTCTGCTGTCCTGGTCTGTTGTCGAAGCCTGCTAACTAGCCCCTCTGATTTTGTTTGCTCTGATGGCATCTGTTTCTTCATAAATCTCTTTTGTGTCAGTCATCTCCAAACCTATCCTTGGCTTGAACCCACTTCAGAAGAGTTTCTTTGCTTATGTGGTGCCCAGCTATCTTCCTGCCCTCACTTCCCACTCTCAGCTCCAGATTTTCAAGCTGTGGTCTTTCTGCTTTCTCATGGTTGCCAAACACCTACCACGTGCTAGAGGCTTTGCATTGCTTCCTGTCAGCCCTGGACTCACCTCTGCCATAGATCACTTGGTACCATCCATCACATCCTTCAGGTCTCTACTCACATCATTTTGACAGCGTCCCTGTCAGTCAAAGATGCTATATATAAAATAGCACCAGCAACTCTGTCAATATTTCCTTTTTAGTCTCTCTTTACCTCTTATCCTGGTTTATTTCACTTTGTAGACCTTACCACCATCCCTACCTAAATGGAAACTCTGAGATAGGGACCTAAAAATTTTGTCAACTACACCAGTGCTTGGAACACAGGAAGCATCCAGTTATATTTTCATTCACTGTGATAGTATTCATTAAAATTTTAACACCATATGATAAATATTGCTATTTAATTTATAAATGTAATATGAGGATGAATTATTATTGAATTCTCTGAGACATAACCTTTAAATTCTATGTTGTTGGTTTAGTAAAAGAGATGACATAAAAACTTAAAATTTTTTATTGTAGGTATGAATTGATACAGAAAGGAGTAATTGAACTTAGAACTTCTCGGAGTGTTCCAGATGTCTACACTCAGATTATGATGTTAGAAAATGAGAACAAAAAATTGAAGAAAGACTTGAAACACTTCAAACAGGCAGCTGAGTATGTTATTGTTTCTTTTCCTTGTAGACTAAGTAAAAATGAATTGAATGGAGCTGTATAAAAAATTCAGTTCTGGAGAGCAGAATTATGTTTTAAGTCTTAGTTGTAAGGAACCTGAAATGTCTCACTAGCAAATTAATTGAACAGATTACCAAACAGTCACAATTTGCTGACTCATTCACCAACAGAGTGAAATATAGGTCATTTGGTTAAATCTTTTTCTGTTTTTAGAAATTTCCTCCTGTGAAAATAAGCTAATTTCAAAAATAATAATGAGGTTGTAGAATGCAAGTCAGAAAGAGTCAGTCTTAGGAGAAGAATTTCCTAAGTATTTGCAAATTCCCCTGAAGAAATAATGTAATCTATGGTTTGGGATATACATAGGTTCATTGGTTGTAACAAATGGACCATTTTGGTGGGATATATTGATAATGGCAAAGGCCTTGCCTGTGTGAGGATAGATAGGATTCATGAGGTATACATGAGGACCATCTGATAAATTTTTCTGTGAATCAGAAACTAAAACTACAAAGCAGAAAATATAGACTATGCATATTCTTAGCCAGTCAGTACTACAATTTTATTAAATATCTGTGTGAATTTTCTTAAACACACTCACACAGACATACACACACACACACACACACACTTTTTAAAGTAAAATTACTTCATATCTTGTAATTTACTTTTTTCTTTCAGTAACATGCTAAACATTTTTATGAATAAAAACTTTATCCTAGCCGGGCGTGGTGGCACACACCTGCAATCCCAGCACTCGGGAGGCTGAGGCAGGAGGATCAGTGCGAGTTCGAGACCAGCCTGGGCTACAAAAGTGAGCACAAGGCCAGCCTGAACTGCACAGTGAGACTCTGTCTCAAAAAGACAAAAAAACCAAAAAAAACAAAAAACAAAACAAAACCCCCCCCCAAAAAACCAAACTATCCTGAAAAATTTAAAAATTTCTTGAAGAAAACCTTTATTTCATACTTTTCTACATACATTTACATACAGAGCAAAAATCTAAGCTATGTGCCTAATCTTTCCATACTGTTTTTTCTTTGTAATTAATAGAAGTCATACACTTTTTGATGAACAATATTAAGTAAATAGCCATTGTTATTCTAGCAAGTAGATGTGTAAATATGTTGATGGGGTGATCTATTCATGTGAGACAATGTTATGTGGAAAAACCAGTTCTTTGCTGTTAAGGATAGTTAACGCTGTATTCATTCATTTTCAAAAGTATTTATATAAGGATTTTCCTTAAGAATTAGATTAACAAAAATTTAGATTGAGAAAACTATCACACAGGAACATAGTGCTTTTAAGATATGTGCAAGCAGTATTGGAGATAGAACCTGTGTCCTTATGTTTGCCAGGCAGGTGCTTAGACCACTGAATCATCTTCCTAACCCTGTAATTTTTCAAAATAGTTATTGTATTCTATATTCTCACAGTGTCTATTGTGATTTCACATTTTTCTTTTCTAATTACACTAATGTGAATCTCATTTTCTTTTGCTAAGTCTGGCTAGAAGCTTAGGTATTTTATTTCCAAGAGCCAGATCTTCAATTTATTTGTTTATCTATGTATTTATTCATTTATTTACTTTTTGTAGTCTCGATTTCATTGGTTTCTACTCTCAGTTTTATAATTTGCTCTTTAATTTCAGCTTGGGGATGGTTTTCTCAAGTATTTTAAGATTTCTCATAAGGTCATTTATTTGAGTTTGCTCTG
>PVJA010025440.1:10172-30859 GCA_004027025.1 Myocastor coypus
AAAAAAAAAAAAAAAAAAAAAAAAAAAAAAAAAAAAAAAATACTGTTGCTAATTTCTACTTTTCCTTGCACAGTGGTCTATATGTATGTAGCAAGTTTTATTCTTTTATATTTCCTTTAGTAGGCTTTGTGGACTAGTATGAGATCCATTTTGAAGAAAGTACAATGTACTGCTGAAACTAATATACAGTCTATTGTAGAAGGGCGGCACACTCTACATAACTGTTAACTCAATATATTCAAGGGTGTTGTTCAGCTCTGGAATTTATTTATTTATTTGTTTAGCTGATCTATCTCTTTGAGAAAGTAGGGCACTAAAATGTTCCACTATGATTGTGTTACTGTTCAATTGCTCTTTTAATTTTAGCATCTTCTGTTTTATGAAGATAGGTACTCCTGTATGTGGTGCTTATATGTTAATGCTATCTCTTTTTGTTGGGTTGTTCCCTTAACTGGAATAAGTGACTTTTTTTTTTTCTCATGAGTCTTAGTTTGAAGTTTATCATTTCTGATATTAGAATTGCTATTCCTGCTTGTATTTGGGGTCTTTTTAAATCTTTCTTTTTGTATTTGGGGTCTTGGTGCATGAACTGTTTTTCACTATCTTGTAATTTTTAGTCTATGACTATCTTTTTGGATTAGATACATTTCTTGAAGGCAACAGATTGTTGGATTCTATTTTTCAAGTACCATCTGCTAGTCTGGATCTTTTAACTAGAGAGTTGAGCCTTTTGATGATATTACTGAGACGTGTTGGTTATTCACTGTCATGGCCTTCTTTATCCCTTGGTGAATCCTTTGTTCTCTTCTCTTTTCTCTTCTCTTCTCTTCTCTTCTCTTCTCTTCTCTTCTCTTCTCTTCTCTTCTCTTCTCTTCTCTTCTCTTCTCTTCTCTTTCTTTCTTTCTTTTTTTCCTCCTCTTCCTCTTCCCCTTCTCCTTCCTCTTCCTCTTCTTCCTCTTCCTATTTCTCTTCTTTTTTCTTCTTCCTCTTCTTCCTTCTGTTCCTCTTCTCCTTCCTCCTCTTCTTCTTCTCCTTCCATTTCTTCTTGTTCTTCCTCCTCTTCCTTTTCTTCTTCATCTTCCTCTTCTTCCTCCTCCTCCTGTTCTTCTTCATCTTCTACCTCTTCTTTCTCCTCTTCCTCTTTTTCTTCGTCTTCCTCTTCTTCCTCCTCCTCTTCTTCTTCTTTCTTCTTTCTTCTTTCTTCTTTCTTCTTTCTCCTCAGCTCACCCTGTGGGCAGGGCTGACATGGCCTGTAGTTCCAGGGATTGAACCGCAGTCCCCTGTGCCTTCCTAAGCTTGCCTAAACAAGTGCTTTAGATTGCTGAGCTATCTCACAGACTCCTTTTTTTCTTTGTTTTTCTTGATTTTTTTTTTTTTTTTTTGTTGGTCTTTATCCACTGACCTCACTAGTTTCCTCTTATCCTAGCTTGTGTCCAACTTGCTGTTTCTTTCAAGAATATTAGGTATTTCCTGTAGAACTTGTTAATGAGTACTCACATCTTCTGAGTTGTTTTTCTTCATAGAAGTAGTTAATTTCACCATCTAATTTGAAGGCCAGCTTTGCTTATTAAGTTAAGCTAAGTTGGAAGTTACTTGGTCTCAGGACTTTATATCCCTCATTCCAAGGTCTTCTGGGCCTCAGGTTTTTTTGGTACTGGAAATCAAATGCAGAATCTTGTGCTTGCCACGTAGGCATTGTGACACTGACCTGTATCCTAGTCTTGAGAGTTTGTGAGAGTCTTCTGAGATTCCAGTTGATTTAAGTTGATTTATTTTTATTTTTTTATTTTAGGGAAGGGTCTATAGGGTGTTCAGGGTCTCACTGCTAGATTGGACTCATAGTGATCCATCTGTTTACATCCTCCTAAGAGCACCCATAGCCCCTGCACCTGCTTGAAGGTGCTTTGACTCTGCTGAGCTATTTGGCTGTCTCCCATTTAAGTTTTTATGTGATTGTTTTTCCTTTCTCTGAATGCTTTAAAATTTTGTTTTGTGTGTTTTTATTTGTGTATCTGATAAGTTAATTAGAAGAGGTCTTGGTAAGTTCTTTTTTATCATAATGTTCAGGGTTCTATAAGGAGTATTTACTTGTGTTTTAAACATTTTATATGTGAGATTTTTTTTCATGATTTCTGAAATCATAATAATTAATCCAACTGTGCTGTCTTCTATTTGTTTTCCAGTTTCTGTTAATGTTAGATTGTTCTTCTTGTCATTTAGGAGCTGCTGGATGGTCTTCTCTTATTCACTTATTTTCCTTTTTTTTCTCGGCTTTTTGAGACAGGGTCTTGCTATGCATTTCAGGCTGGCCTCGAACTCTCAGTGATCCTCCTGCCTCAGCCTCCCAAGTGCTGGGATTACAGGCATGCACCACTACTCCCAGCTCTTATTTTCATTTTGGCTTCTTTGAGCTCTATCATAACCGGTATTTTATCCTCAGAATCACACACTCTGTCTTCACATTGGTCATTTCTACACTGTATGCATACTATATAATTTTTATTTCAGGTATTTCCATCTGACATCTTTCCAAGGTTAGATAGTTTTGTTGACTCTGTGATTTAAAATTTGAACTCTTTTGGTTAGCTCATCCAGCTTTTTACCTATTACTTCCAGATTTACCATGGGCATGTTGAGTAAAACTGCTGGGAACTTCTGGTTCATTTCCTCTTTGAACTCATCTATTCATCTTTTCTGTGAAGTTGTGTAAAATTCTGCTATCTGATATTTGTTTTCTTCTCCTTTTTTGATCCCTTGCTCTGCTTGGGAGAGTTGAGAGGATGTTTGCAGATCTTCTATCATCTTCCTTCCCATTGTTGTACACACACATAACTGCACATCTTCCTCTCTTGTCCTCCTCCTCTTTTTGCGGGGAGATTACCACAGCTTAGTTACTAGGAAAATGAGGGACATTTGTGACTTACATATTTTTGGTAGGATGTTACCTCCTCATGAATAATTTTCAACTTTGTATGCCCAGTGTAAATATGTACTTCTTCTATCATTTACTGTGAATGATTTGGGTTCATTCCTTGTATTTCATTGAAAGAGTTACTTCTGGTTATGACAGGACCTACAGATCTGATCTTACAGCACTTCCATATGATAGTCCTTGTAGTCACACTGGGATCATTCATTATTTGCGGTGGTTCTGGAATGGGATAGTTGACGTGGGTTGGAAAGGATGAGAGATCACTGGAGGTAGAGGGTGAGACACAGAGGGGAAGCTTTGAAGAGGGGGAAAGCTTTGGTAAGGGATCTGATTTTATTGAAGTATTTTTAGTTACAGTCAAGTATTGATAATTTTCAAAGCATATTTTGTGGGGGCAAGGCCAAGTATGGCAGAATGGGGATGTCTTTGCTGATTGAGGAAAGCTTTGTGGTTGTTAGGACTTGCTGACAGAACAGTTAGCTTGGTAAGATATGGAAGACCAAAAGCTTAGCATTGGGAGATCAAAGAATAATACTAGAGAAGGTAGGATTTAGGGTGCTAAGATGGGAATTTGAAAACTTGGGAGAAGGTAATGTGTCTCAAAAAAGATAAAGAAATATATTATTAATATTGTCTGAGTTTTTCAAAAAATGTATTTAGTACAGGGCCTACAGGGTCTTACTATACAGATCAGACTCAGTGATCCTTCCTGTTTCCCAGCCTCCCAAGCACTAGGATTATAGGAGTGCACCACCATATCTAGTCTCAGAGATCTCTAGGGGCAGGGCCAGCATGGCAGGCCATGGATTGAAGCCCCAGGCCCCTGTGTCTGCCTAAGCAGACACTTTAATCCACTGACGTATCTGTCTCAGGAGTTTGAAAGATAGGAAGCTAAAATGAGAGAGCCTAGATGCCTATGAAATCAGAGCCAATCACATTAGTAACCTAACAAAAATGAGCAACTGTAGAAGTACATAACGTAACCCCACAATGAGTAAATAAAAAAAAAAAACAAAAACAAAAACAAAAAAACAAAAAAACAAAAAAACAAAAAAACAAAAAAACAAAACATGAGAAATCTTAAACTAAGATATCTAGTGGGAACAGAGATTTCATACTTTAATAAGACACTGCCTATGTTATTCCCAAGTAGCTACTTTGCTAGAATCTGCTGGTACCCTAAGGACTCTTATCATTCCACCACAATACTGGAAATCATTTAGATTCAGGGCTTCTTTCTTCTATCAGGTTGTAGGCATTCTTTTTTTTTGTCTTTTTGAGACAGGATCTCACTATGCAGTTCAGGCTGGCCTTGTGCTGACTTTTGTAGTCCAGGCTGGTCTCAAACTCACACCAGTCCTCCTGCCTCAGCCTCCCAAGGGCTGGGACTACAGGCGTGCACCACCACGCCCGGCCATAGGCATTCTTATAGAGTCTAATTTCTTGGGTTCCAAACTTTGCCATCCATCTCCCTATGTGTGATATTGGATTCAGCAGATGGTCTTACTAATGCTAAATTGTCCACTAAGTGAAGATCATTCCTGTGCCATCAGATCTGCTACAACTGTAGTAGTCTAGTCTGTTACATTTTCAGCTGTTAAGACTAATTGAGAAATAACATACCATAAGACGCTTTCTTGGATCTTTCTGTAGACTCTGGAAGAAATCCACATTTATAGTGTAAGCATCGTAACGAGCCAGTCTCCACTTACATTTCATGTACACTGAAGGTGATGGCTGTGTCTTCACTACTGGTGAAAAAGAGCATCCAGTAGCTTTATAGGATCAGCTATCTAAACTGCAGGGTGTTGGGGCTAGGGTAACACTGAAGGGTGTAAGAAAAGAAAAAAAATGTTCTCTTGGGGGGCTTCCCTGCTCTGTGGTATGGGAAGGAAGAAGTAGAATGGGGACAAAGTATCCTAATAATACTAACAGTATGTTGTATATTTAAAATGGCATTATTAGGAAAACTGGGTACAAAACTGATAGCAAGAAATGGTGATGGGAAAAGTCTATGAAATATTTATTATAGAAAAGGCTAAAGATGCTGAAAATATGTAATATAACCATTGTTAAATTTAAATAATAAAAGTATTAAATCATGAAAAAAAAAGCTAAAAAAAAGAAAAAGCTGAAGGAAGAGAAATGAATAGGGGCAGAGGAAAACAAATGAAAATGATTAACATTTAGGAGAAAAGGACAAAGAGGTGTGGGTAAAAGTAGGAATGATTTTTTTTATTATTTTACTTTGTTTTTTTATAAAGAGTACATATTAGAATTAAAACAAAAATGATGAGTGATGCAAATTTTCATTTAATGAAGTAATATGAATTTCACAGTTTTTGTTGTTGTACATAGTATTGTCCTTTCAACCAGTTATTCACATTACCAGATCTGCGCATGTAAATTTGGAAGAGGAAAGAAAAAAAGAAACAAAGGTATGAAAAATTAAGAAGAGAAAAAGTACAAACAATGACAAGGTACAATTTCTTGGAACTCCATAGAATAGAGAAAGAAAAAGAGAAGAGAAAGGGAAGCATACCTTCACAGACATCCTATAAAGGAGAAAGGGTAAAATTATAGAATAACAGCATAGAAAAAAATGTATAGAAGGAGGAAAAGACCAAAGAATAAAATAAAAATATTTAAAAAGTAAAATAAAAATAAAAAACAAAAAAGTACAATTAAATAGAGAATAATGAAACAAATTTTATTGCCTCGGGTGTTACTTTTTCTCATCCTGTGGTTGAGAAGCAGAGCTCAGGCTGGTACGCCTCTCGTTTGTGGTGGAAGTCAAAGGTGGCAGTCTGTGCTAGCACTGTGTTATGTAGAGATCTGCTCAGAGTGAGTCACTCAGTGCCAATGTGAACTTCCAGTCCTGTGTAACTCAGGCTAAACCTGGCCTTTGAGACAGGAACAGGGTCTTTGTTTACTAGCCTCTGTCAGCGGGACTCCCTCCAGTCTGCTTCCCAGCTGCCAGTGGCTATCTGTGACTGTCTATCCCATATCTGGTGACTTGGCCATGTGAAGCAGCCAAGGGGCTGCTCCGAGCCCAGCCTCCCTCAGCCCTTGCCTACAGTGACATTCACCTGTTCTTGCTCATGTTTGTGGCTGCAAGTGCTGTACTGATGTCATTCACCAGCCTTAACTCCAGAAGGCTGCTCTGGAAGCATTGTCCTACATTGCTTTGTTGGTTCCAGTTGCAACAGATGATTCTGATCCTGATGCAGTTCTGTTTCTCCCTGAGCAAAATGCTGGATTCTTTGGCCTCCCAGCTGTGGGTAGCCAGCTACTGTCAGTGGTGTCATGTGGCCTCCCATGCTGTTACCTATTTCTTCTGTATCACTGAATCCTAGTTTTTTTTTTTTTTTTTTTTTTTTCTCCCCTGTCATTTCCTTCATGGTTCTGAGATAACCTGCACTCACTTCAGTTCCTCTCCAGACTGTAGAATTTCATCCTAGAGAAGCTGAGCTGCTGCCACTCACTATTTTGCCATTTCAGCTACAGTGTTTTATTTATTTATGTTTCTCAATCCAGGACTGTCCATTATAATTCTGCCTTGGAGAGAAATAGTAAGATTTCTTCTTTTTTATTAGTACATGTTTACAGTATGTAATGAACACATGTTGGGGATTCGTACTTGCACATAACGCAGCACAAATCTTTTTTTTTTTTTTAAATTCCTCCCCACAGAAAACATTTCACTCTCCCTATTTACAAAACTGTTTCATGTCAATTCTTTTTTTTTCCTTTAAATTTCTTTTTTCTCACTTCCTTCCTACCTCCCTCTGTTTTCTGTTCCCCTTCTCGTTTGAACAAATTCTTCTTACATCTTGCTATCTATGCTTTGCTTTGCTCATTATAATTTGGGCTTCTCACACAGAGAAGCAATGTGATATTTAAATTCGTGTGTTTGATTTATTTCACCTAGGATTATGGTCTTGATGTGTATCCATTTACCTGAAATGTCTCATTTATCTTTCTTTATGATACAGTAGTAGTACATTGTCTATAAAATAACACATTTTCTTTGTACAGTCATCTGTTGGGCATGTGGGTTGCTTCTAAGATGTAGGTATTATAAATTGTGTTGCTGTAAACATGGGTATACATGTATCACTGTGGTATTATGCCTTTAACTCTTTTGGTAAAAACCTAGAGGAGAAATAGATGAGTCAAATGGAACTACTAATTTTAGTGAGGTATTTTTGGCGTTGTTTCATGAGGAGTCCCCATATTGTTTTCCATAGTGGTGATACCAGTCCATATTCCTATCAGCAATGGAGAGGGGTTCATTTTTCCCCACAGCCCTGCTAGTGTTTGTTATTTGTTGATTTCTTGATGGTAGTCATCCTTTCTGGAGTAACATGGAATCTTAATATTTCAATTTGTAGTTCTCAAGTGGCCAGAGGTGTTGAGTGTTTTACATGTGTGTCTTGGTCATTGGTGCATCTTTATTTGACAAGTGTCTCTTCATTTCACATATCCAATATTGAAATGGGTTTTTCAATCTGGCAGGATAATTTTTTTAGTTCTTTATATAGTCTAGTGTTATCACTTACACTTTTTCCAAAGCATTATACACTCAGAAGCAGGGCTTTTCAGAGGGGACTGGGTATAGCATGCATGAATATGGATTAACCATGTGGATGTTGGATTGTTCTGATTATAATATCCTCGGTAGTGTAGGTATGTGTAACACCATCTATTATGCTTGTAGAATGAGTGAAATAAAAGGGAAAAATGGAAGATGGGCCATTGCAGCTCGCTGCTTGCTTCTTTCTTCTTGCCACACCATCCATTGCTTCTCCTTTTGAATGTCCCTCTCCTATGTCACCTTGGAGCCATCTGACTATGGACCAAAACTTCTACAGACTATAAACCTTTCCTCTTTTAACTTTCCCAGCAGTGAAAAAGCAATGAAGTCAAATTTTGGTACCAGGTTGAAAAGATTTGAAGATGCTACCTGAAGAAGTAGTTGTAGATGTTGTAAACTGAACTGGATGGGAGATGCTGGTTGGAGCTTAGAAGACCAGCATGCTAATGGAAATGCAGCAGTGAAGACCAAGCTCAGGGGGTTTCAGTTAGGAGTAAGGCTTGCACTGAACTTGGACTTCAGACCATGTATATTACACTTTGGCAGAACATTTGTCTGCATTTAGTTCATGTCCACACTCATTGCAGGAAACTGTGATTAAGGGTAGTGTACTAATTAACCTTGGTTATGAAATTTTGAGTCTAATGTTGAGGTGGTGGCATGGGTACTACTGGGGGATTGATCCATTCCTACATTGATAATTACGATTGAAAAATCCAACAGAATAATTTAAAAAGTTTCAATTTAACAAGGATGGAAGCTCAAGTAAGTTAGGTACTACAAAGTTAGAACAGGAAAATTTGATTAATTTAAAGGAACAAGGCAATTGAAAAAGAAAGCATTAAGGTAGCACAATAACCAGAAGAACTCCAGCCTTTGCAGTCTCAAAACTGCAAAGGTGAAGGGCTTTGATTTGAGAATAGGCTCTCAAAGCACCATGGTACAGAATGCTGGTAGCCTAGGGAATTTGTTCCTTGGGAGTCTTTTTGTAGTTGTCGGTATTCTAGGCACTGGATCTCAGCGACCAAGACAGAAGGAAGCCTGGCTACTGCTCTGACTGGTGGTAGACTCTGATGTCACCCATATAATTGTGGTTTTAGTTGCTTACAGAATAGAAGAATTGTGGGGTGAGATAGGCTTCCACTCAGATTTCAGAGGAAGACCTAGGAAGCCAGGCAGTATGCCCCAGAGAAGCAGTCTGTGAAGCTGTCAGTGTGAAGCTGAAGGTTTGTTGGATTTCCCAGAAGTTTGGAGAAGCCAGAAATTGATTGTTTGAAGAAAGCTGCAAGGAATGAACAAAGCTGCACAAGAGAATTGCATCTAGCAACTGGCAGTGCTGTAGAGGTGGAGGCACTCAAGCTCTTTGGAGTTCATAGTCTTCCACAGACCACACTGGTAGCTGGACATGAAACCACAGGATTTAATCATGTTCCAGTGGACTTTGAACTTGCTTTGCTCTCATATCTTTATATTTCCCTATTTGGATCTTTTGGAATGGAAATACTTACCTTGTGCCATTGTAATCTTGAACTGTGTAGTTTTCATCTTTATGGGATTTGTCAGCTCAGGGTTTGTCTTAAATCTCAGAGGATACTTTATATTTGACTTTCTAGCAGTACTGAAGCTAGTAGGACTTTGACAACTCCCAGAAATGGACAAAATCCCTGATGTGTAAAGGAATGCACATGAGTTTTGGGGGGTAGGTATCAAATGTGATGGATTGCATCTGGATGTCCACTCAGATACTTACAACCCCCGGTGGAATTTTTTTTGAAGGTAGCTTGGTCTAGGATGCATGAATATGGATTTAGGATGTGTGGTAATTGGGTCAGTCCGCTGATTGGATAGCATTGTTCTCGGTGTGAACAATGAGTAATGGGAAGTTATGGGAAGCCCCACCCTGGCATTAGGCTGTAGCCTGAGTGGTCATCTAGGTATTAGTTCTTTGTCTGAAAAGTATTTGAAAAAAAATTTCCCATCTGTGAGTTGTTTATTATTCCTCTGAAGTAATTTGTACTCAGTTCTTCATAGTCTTCTGAGATGGTCAATAGACATGTAGGAGATATGTGGAGAATTTGATAAAACACATTTTTCATAGTTCTTCTAAGCCTACTGTTTTAGCCTCTTACCTCTTTAAATGATATCCTGAATTTTCTAATATTTTAATAGATACATGGTCTTTATGCAATGTTTTGCCCCAGTAATATTAGTCATTATTTATTACTAAATATTTACTGAATATTATAGTTATCAAAATTTTATAAAATGTTACTCATGAAAGTTATTATATTAGTATTAAAAGAGGATATAATGAAAATAAGCATCAAATGAAGTGTTTCTTGTTTATATTTAATAAAGTACCAAATTGTAGTTTTAATTTGAGTAGCTTATAGATTATGTCTCAACTCTGATTCATTATATTTTAAAAGCTAACAAACCAGTAAAAACATTTATTTGTTTTATTTTGTTTACTATGGAAAATTTAAAGGAAAGTTGCTTTGCCCTGAATACTTAGCCTTATTTTGTTTTGTAATGAGGAAGCATGGTGTGCATTTATAGCACCTTCTAGTGAAGTTTGCTTCTGTCGCCTGACTCTGCTACTACATTCTCACGAAATCAAAGATGAAGTTTTATAATCCATGCCCAAAGGACATCTGTCGTGCCATAATCTCACTCTGAATTATAATGTCTCACAGGCTGCACCAACCCCACTGCTGGGCGCACTGAGCCAGCCGCTGAGTCTGGGTGTTGTGGTGCAAGCCTATAATCCTAGTGCTAGGAGATTGAAAACGGGCGGATCACCATGAGTCCAAGCTGCATAGCAAGACCCTATACCAAATACACAAAACGAACAAATTATAGTTTTTCATTAACTGAGTTTTCAATTTAACTTATCAAGATAATTCTAATAACAGTAATTAACAGTAGATTCTTTTTGTGGAATTTAATCAAATGTCTGCTCTTTTAAGGATTAGAATATTTCTTAAAGTAAGAACATTGCAGAGGCAAAATACATTAAAAATAATGTTTAGTATGCAAAATAACTCAGTTTATAGATATTTAATATATTCTCTTTTAACTATGCTGATAGCATTTTGATGTGTCAAGAAAAGCAGAGAGAGAGAAATAAAAAAAGCAGAGATTATGTCGCTATAAAGTTAACATATATCTGGTACATAGTTGCCATGAAAAGAGTAATGAATTTAAAATACTAACCTTCCAATAGTCTAGCACTTCTTAACTCAGTTTTCTTATTGTTAAACTGGGAGTAATTATACATAACATTATTAACTTCTAAGGAATGATGTGATAATTAAATGAGACAATCTATGTTAAAGAGCTGTGCAAATCACAAAGTGCTTTGAATGTCAGCTATTATTATCAGTATCTCTAAAGAGTTGTCATTCCCAGATTTGGAGAAAATATAATCACATCATTAATATTTTTGAAATTCAGCAATGATGAAGCATATAGGAAGAAATGAAATGGGGAAATATTTCTTATTAAAATATCACTTGAATTGCTATAATTAAATCCTGAAATTATCTTTTACTGTTTTAGCAATTGTCAAATTTGACCAACAGAGATTTTTCTTACACATCGTACAGATACAGATTATCTTTCAAAATGTAAACTTTGAGAAAGAATTGTCAGAAAAATTTTCTTACAGATGCTTTCAAGGAGAAAGTGATTTATTAAAAAAAGAGTTACAGTTATACTGAAGGTAAAAGTATGTTACATACTAGATTTTTTTTTTTTTTTTTTTGTACTGGGAATTGAACTCTGGACCCACCTCTTGCCATTATTCTACTCAGCTATCTCCCCAGCCCACATATTGTATTTTGAAGAAGAATGACACATATTTTGACAAAAGAGAATATTACTTTAGTTTTCTATTGAAATGTAAGGCAAATGTTACCTTAAATGTACAAATCCAGAGATGGAGTGACCTGCCCCACATTTGCATAGAACTGGGAACTGAAGAGTACAAAATGCCAGTTAGAATTCTTTCACAGTTCAGACACCATTTCATAAACTTTGTTTTATTTGGAAGTTGATATACTAAACATCTGAGGCCCATAAGTAACTGTTTTGAGTTTTATAAATTAGATACCTGTTTGCTTCATCTTGCTGCCTACTTCCCAGGCATGTTCATTCTCCTCATGCAGTGGATGATACAAGTGAACACATGTTGGGTGATCTCCAGCAAGCACTAGTGTGCCTGTGCTCTAACTCCCCTAATCTGGCTTCATTTCAACTTTGCCCAAGTGGCCTTTGGGACAATGAAAACCTTGTTGCTGATACACTTGGTAGAACTTTTGCATCTTTACATTCTATTCTGTGATTCCTGTCCACTCAGCCTCTGTGTCACATGCTGTTCTGCCCCTGTTTGTATCTTCCTTATGTGCTCTTTTCCCTCTTCTTACCTCATGTGTTTGGCACTTTGTAAGTCCAATATAATTGTTGCTGGGTCCATATGACAATTGGGAAAATGTGCTGTGAGTTAGAGGGTAGCAATCACTATGAAAATAAATAACGTGGGTAAGGAAACAGAGTTCAGTGTGGTGCTTGTTTATTTAGGGCCTGGGCAAAATCCTGTCAGACATATGAGGGGAGTGAAGGAGAAGGCTGTATATTAACCTGAGAAAATAAAGTATTGAGAAAAGTAAAAGGAAGGGCTAAGGATGTGGTTCAGTGGTAGAGTTCTTGTCTTGCATGCACAAGGTCCTGGGTTCATTCCCCAGCACCACACACGCATGCACACCCCCCCCCCCACACACCCAAAAAAGTAAAGGGAAATATAATAAGCCTATGGTGTTAGGGGATAAGCATTAAGGCCATAATCATTGTGACAATTTTAGTTGTGGACCCCTTCAAGAACTTACCCTTTCTGTCTTTTTTTTTTTAACTTCTGAGTAGTATGTGATGCTAAAAGATGATTTTGAACAGGAGTTCCTTATGAGACAACTAGTTGTTTCTCTGGACATTTATTGTCTTCAATATTTGTATTGTTAATCAGATGCAGTCTTTGTCTCAGAAGAGATAATTGAATAGGTACTGTGGCTAGAGTAACACAAGTATGTGATGCTTTGCTACTTACTAGGCATAAGCATACTTATTACTGTTTCCTCATATAAAAATTGGCTCATAGTAAAATACTTAATAAAGGTTAAATCAGTATTATGCATTTTTAAAAAATAAAAGTCATTTGTTATTATGCAAGAGTATTCATCTATTTATGCAGAGATATGTAAACTTTATGAGTGCCAGAATTATGTTTTTATTATTTATTATAGTATAATGACCATAAATTTGGTATATATTATATACTAAATGAGTAGAAGAGCATCAACTTGATCATTGTTGTATTCATCAACCTTATTATTAGCAACATCAGCAATAAGAACTAATGATGGACTTTCTTACAGTTGGGAAGTCAAACATTTACATATGTGAAATTTATATACATATGCACACCAATGGGACAGAATGGGAGCCTAGAAATAGTTCTATGCCATGTCATCAGCTGATCTATAAGAGTACCAAGAATATTTAGTGAGGTGCATATACACTCTTCAGTATGTGATCTTCAAAAACCTGTAGGTGTACATATAAAAGAATGAAAGTATACTTTTCTCTTATACACATAATTTTAATTTGAAATGGATTAATGATTTAAACATAGAACCAAACTTTTAATCTCCTAGAATAAATTATAAGAAAGGCTTACGGTACTAATGTTGGTAGTAATTTCATTTACAACATCAAAAGCATAGGAAAAAAAAACCAAGCACAATGTGGTGGATAGCTAACTGATGGTCAACTTGTTACACCCAACTTAATTCAGCCAGCATGGTGCTAGGTGTGGGAGGCCTACCTGAGGATTGTTGCCAGTAGCATAAGAGGCAAAACAGGAGGAGCTGTGGCGATGATGTTAAGGAAGCTATTTGGAGGAGCTTACTAAACTGTTGAAAGCCATTAGTTCTCTTGGTCTGTTCTTCTGGGTGACTTTTTGTCATGCTGGATTTCCTGATTAACTTCATTTTTCTTGTTGGAGGAGGAGCTTGGGACCTTCGATGTCCCTGAAAATGACTATAGTTAATTTTGGAGGAGCTCTGGTCCTCATCTTGTGCATCACTTCCTGGCTCCAGAGGGACAGACAATCCAGTGCTCAGCCTTGTGGAAAAGTTTGTAGCATTGGCTTTCCTTATGTGAACTTAGCTTTTCTTATCACTAGAGGAGCTCAGGCCTCACTGTTGCTAAGGATGGTTCTGATACCTTTGGGAGAGCTATGGTGTTTACCTTGAGCATTGGTTTTTGCCTGCAATTCAGATCTTTCAGCCTGCTAGCACAGATCCTTCATCTCACTGGCAAAGAATTCCTAGCTTCCATCACCGATCTTTGGGTCTTTCTAGCACAGATCTGTGAAGCAGGCCTGCATGAGACTCTGCAGTAAACTCTAGACCTCCAGTTGGGTTTGTGGGGGGCATTGTTATATGTCTTGGTTTTCAGCGGGACTCATGCAGGATATTAGAATCCAGGCCTTCAGCTGTATTCATTGGTTTTTAGTGTGTGAACAGATGTCTGCACTTCTGATATGTGATTCTTTGGGTGACTACTTATAAAATGATATTATAAAATGTGTCCTGTATTACATTGTTTCCCTTACAACATCCCAAACCATGACAGAATTTGGTACCAAAATGGGGTTGTTGCTGTGGACTATTCCTGATTGTGGGGTTCAAGAGCCTTTGGGAATGAATGGCTTATGGGACTGGATAGGAAAGGTTAGAGATGAGGATGGCTGCTGTAGACTGTGAAGATAGAGCTGTGATGAAGATAGAGCTTCTTCATTGGTAAGAAAGAACAGGAGAATATAAAAGGTGGCCTTAGGGAACAACTGCTGCTCTCTGTTATTCTGCCTTGAGGTCAGCTGATTATGGAATGAAACCTCCAAAAACTATGAGCTAAATAAACCTTTCTGTCCTTAATGTTTAGTGTCATGTGTTTTGTTTCAGCAATGTGAAAAAATTAGCCAAGTTATACAACTATATTAAACTAAAAACTTTCTATATGATAAAAAAATAACAACTGAAAAGACAACCTACAGAATGGGATGAAAAAGTTTGTACATGATATAGGTGATAAAATGCAGTGTATTTTATTCTATGACTGATTCTGATCAACCCTTACATTTTGTGCATAATATGAGATAAGACTGAGAGTCAGTTTTCTTTTTCACAGGGATATCCAATTGTTATTATTTTGCTTCTTGAAAAAAGTTTTATTTAAACCATGTTGAATTTCTCTGGGACCTTTTAACCCTGTAAGTGTGGATCTATTTCTGGACTTCATTCTGTTCCATTCATCTGTTTACTTACCCTTCTCCTAGCATCATAATCTTGATTATTGTAGTTTTAAATGTCTTAAATTCAGAAAGTGTTAGACTTCCAGCTATGTTCTTTTTCAAGATATTTTGCCTATATAAGGTACTTTGTGTTGTTAAATAAATATTAGAATCATTTTGCCCATTTTCATTTGCAAGGTGCAGTATGTATCTTAATTTGCAAAGATTATATCTATGTTTCTGTGTGTATGTATATAAGCATATGCATACATGTGAGGGGCATAGAAGTTTGATATTGGTAAACGATTCAGTCTTATTTACATGACACATCTTTCCATTAATTTCTTACCTCTCATATTGCATATTTATGAAAGAACTTAAAATATGTATATTTTGTATTTAATTATACTATATCTGTACTTTGTGGTTGCATTGTGAGATTCAGGTAGTAGAAATTGAGTCTTGTGTTTATTGTATTCCCACAGCATAGCATGGTGCTTGGCACAGAGTATGAGCTTAAGTGACTGTATGCTATCAATGCTTAGTTCTTTTTTTGTTTTTTTTTTTTTGTCTTTTTGAGACAGGGTCTTGCTATGCAGTTCAGGCTGGCCTTGAGCTCACTTTTGTAGCCCAGGCTGGTCTCGAACTTGCACTGATCCTCCTGCCTCAGCCTCCCGAGTGCTGGGATTACAGGCATGCACCACCACGCTCAGCTTCAATGCTTAGTTCTACAGTTAAATTTTTAATAGTTTTAAACTGTTTAATTGATGATTTTTCCTGTTTTCATGTTCAAGATTTAAACAACTTCTATTATGCAAAGTCTTACCCCATTTAGAGCATTAATTTCCTTCCTGAGTTTTTACATTTAAAAAAAAATAGCGGTGCAGACCAGAAAAGGTATATTTAGAGCCTTTCACATATGGCAGAATACTGAGGTTATTAAGTGGAAGATGGAAATGTACCACTTAAAAAATGAAACATTTATTATATTACCTTATATCAGAATATATAGACAATTAAAATTAAATAGCAATTAATATTGAGAAAAAATAAGGTACTTTTCTCAGAAGTCCTGATTTCACTTAGGATATTTACTTCTTTAAAAGGTCAAAGAGTGCTAAGCTTTTGTGATGACCCATTTAGTTTAATGACTTTCAGAAACAAACACTGTGAAAATAAAGATAATAATGAAGCCCATAAAATTTCATGCTTTAGTGTTTAGGTAATTGCTTGTTAAATTAAGAAGGTATTTTTTTCCTGGACATATGCATCCCCTTTTCTTTTCCTGGTTAAGATTATAGCCAAAGTTTTGTCCTAGTCTGGGTTGGATTCCATTTAGCTGTTCCGTAGTTCTTCCAGCATTAAATTTAGTTGGCTAAATTAATTTACTTATGACTCATCACAGATAATGAAATATTTGGAACATACAATTATTATGAAAAATTTCTCTGGCTCATATTTGCACATGCAGAAAATATATAACGGTGTTGGCCTGCTTTGACAAATTTAAGTTAGTAGCAAATGTTTATGTTTTATTTTATTAAATAAGAATAAAATAATTCAGCAAATGCATTACTAAATGATACTCCAAAATAATCACCTAAATCTATTCAATTAGCAAAATTGTTTCACCGGGACTATTCACTTAAAATTAGTTTTTAAGGGTATAATACTGAATCACATTCATATCATGTTAAAAATGGAGTTTTATAACATAAGGATATATATATATATATTTTTTTTTTTTTTGAGACAGGGTCTCACTGTGCAGTTCAGGCTGGCTTTGAGCTCACTTTTGTAGCCCAGACTGGTCTTGAACTCACAACGATCCTCCTGCCTCAGCCTCCCAAGTGCTGGGATTACAGAAGGATATATGTATTTTAATGTTACATACTTGTAAGCTTCAATGTGGTGGTTTTCTGAAATTTGAAAGTTGTCGTTATGTCATCTCATTTAGACAGGGTATCCATTAATTGTATTTTTCATGATATATAAATATAAATGAAAGTTTTCACTGAATAGTCTTTTTTGTATTTAAAATAGAATCTGGATGTTTGCTATATTATAAAAATGAAAACAAAATGCTAGTAATGTAATGTGAAAATTTTCTATTGTTTTAACTATTAATTGCTTATCTGAATATTTTAAATCATTCTTTAATACAACTTTTATTTTCCTTTTATTAAGCAGAAGAGTAGAAGGAAGATCATAATAGGAGAAGCATCACCATGAAATGAATTTAAATTGTTTTACTGAGTAGAATTCATTTGTGCAAACAGAAAGCTGGTCCCTGAAAAGCAATTTAACGGTCAGAAAAGCTTTAAGGTCTAATACTTCAATCAATTCCTATGCTTTCTTTCTTGGGATGAGCACAAATAGGTTTCTAAATGTGTATTAAAAAAGTTAGCTGATGCAGCGCTGCCCATTTGTGGTTCTAGCTAACAAACTTTGAAGCATTATGTTTTCAAGTATTTTTCAACTTACTGTGGGTTTACATTTGTGAGAACATAAAATACATATATAATCCATTAAGACATTGAAATAAAATATTCTTAGTAGACCTCAGATGTTCAGGAAATTGTAATATTAAAAAGATTCACAATGATTAGTGGTAAATGTCGTAGTTACTTTTCTCTTATTGCTGGGACAAAATACCTGACACTCAAAATTAAGAAAAGAAAGCTTTATTTAGATCACAATTAGTGAAGGTTTCAGTCTATACCCAGCTGGCTCCAAGGCAGAGTGGCACATGGCAGAGTGAAGCAGTTCATGGTTGTGGAAAACAGCAAAGAGCAAAGGAGTAACAGCCTTAGCAGCAGCTGTGGCTTGTGGTAAGCCCTCTCCCCCCCTTACTTTGTAATGTAGATTATCCACCCAAGATCAGGGATCTAGCATTGGATCATGAATTAATTACAAACTTTAGAAACTGTCTCAGTGACTGCATGAGGTTTTGGGGGAACAACTAGACACAAACCATAACAGCAACTAATAATTCACTTGAATATTTTGGCCTATTATGGGAAACTTAACTATATATTGTCACAACTGCTATTTTAGAACAGCAAATTTATTAGAATTGAATGTATCTCTTGTATTATACTGATTAGTAATAGTAATGTGAGATTAATTGTGATGTGATTAATACTGTCATGTAAGCCATGTTACTGAGATACTTAAGTGAATGAACTTTAAGTTTCACTGTATAGCCATTTTTCAGGTGCTAAATCTGGTATATACATATATAGCATAGCTTTCTAAAGTCATATTATTATGTATACTTTTCTAGGTTGAACATGAGCTTTTTCATCATACTGGAAACACTACTGAAACAGCTTCACTTATTAGCTAATTACTTCTACAGACATAGTGCTAGACTTTTATATATTCTTCACATATATTATCATTTTTGAGATAAACTTTCAGTTATCTTTGTAACCTAGAGCTAAATTATTTTGATATGACTAAGAATATTCTGTAGAAATTGTTTAAAATACAAACTTAAATGCAGTGTTATAATATCTCATGCACAATACTTTCTGTGAAGTCTTCATTATTTTTTAATAGCAATTTGTTCTCCAGAATTCTAATAGAAAATAGTCTTCAATTAAGAGAATTTAGGCAAGGCTCTTTGTTTTCACAACAAAATACCGATATAAGTATTTACTTTTCCATTCACTCTTCTTAAAAATCCCCTCACTTTGCTACTTCTTGGGAGATTTATGGGGGTAGCACACTCTGTCTCTCTCTGATTTTCTGTTTCTCTCTCTCTCTCTCTCTCTCTCTCTCAATTGTTAGAGTATAAAATAGTATTAAGACAAAAAATTCCAGGTCATGCAGAATTTCGCCTAAGAAAGTAATATGAACTTGACAGTATTTGTTTTATTTTTTATTTATTTATTTATTTTTCTTGTTTCAGAACTTTTTGTTTGTTTATTTATTTATTTTTATGGCCGGCTCAGCCTGCCCTGAGGGCAGGGCTGGCGCAGCATGTGGTGCCAGGGATTGAACCGCGGTCCCTGAAGCCACCTAAGCTTTCCTAAACAGGCGTTTTAGACCACTGAGCCATCCTGTCGGGCCCTGACAGTATTTGTTTTAATGCATAGTGTTGTCTTCCAACCAGGTATTCATATTACTAGATATATGCATGCAAAATTGGAAGAAGAAAGAGAAAAAAAGAAAGAAATGTGTAAGAAATTAAGAAGAGAAAAAGTACAAAACAACTGAGAAATGAGACAAAATAAATTATTGTCTGCTCCTTTCTATAGACCAGCAGAAATGTACAGTACAGTTGTTCAAACTATGCTACTACATATATAAAAATCTCTTTCCTCCACTCCCTCTCCTACCTCCTCAACTCAGTAACTCTTTCCTTCTTCTTCTTCTTCTTTTTTTTTTTTTTTTTTTTTTTTTAAATAACTCTTTTAAATAAGTTTAGTCTCTTTTCCCAGTATCTATTTTACCCTTCAAATTTCATTTTCTCTTTCAGGTTTTTACACTAAGGAGACAATATGATGTTTTCACATACAGGCCTGAATTATTTCTTCTAAGAATATGTTCTCTAATTGCATCCATTTACGGACAGAATACTCAAATTTATCCTATTTATAGCTGAGTAATATTCCATTGTGTAAAAATACCACACCTCCTTTATTCAATTCTTCAGGTGATGGATAGCTGGGTTGTTTGCAGAATTTAGCTGTGACAAAATGCATTGCTGCATACATGGATGCACATATGTTGCTGTGGTATGTTTTAAGTTCTTCTGGAAAAATATCCAGGAAGGGAATAGCTGTCTTGAGTGAAATCTCCAATCCAAGCCTTCTAAGGAATGTCCACACTGATTTCTATAATGATTGTACGAGTCTGCACTCCCAACAACAATAGAGAAGGATTTCTTTTTCTCCACAGCACTTCCAGCATTTGTCATGAGCTGACTTCTTGATGCTACTCTGGGGTGAGATGAAATTTCAGTGTTTTTTATTTTTATTTGCATTTTTCGAATGACCAATGATGTTGATTTTTTTTTTTTTTTTTTTTTTTTTTTTAGTACAGTCTACAGGGTCTCACTATGTAGATCTGATTTGTATTGATTCTTCTATTTTTAGACTCCAAAGTGCTGGGATTACAAGCATGGGCCACCATGTGCCGTCTTAATTGCTATCTCAGCTTGCCCCATGGGTGGGCCTGATTTAGTATGCCTTGGATTGAATCCCAGCTGCTGTGCTCTGCCTAAGCAGGAGCTTTAGTTCACTCAGCTATCTGGATGTTAAACATTTTTTTTTTTTTTTGAGTTTCAATTTTTTTATTGTTATTTATTTATTTATTTATTTTGTGTTTTTGAGACAGGATATCGCTATGCAGTTCAGGCCAGCTTTGAGCTCACTTTTGTAGCCCAAGCTGGTCTCGAACTCGCACCGATCCTCCTGCCTCAGCCTCCTGAGTGCTGGGATTACAGGCGTGAGCCACCACGCCCGGCTCAATTTTTTTATTGTTTAAATTTAACAATGGTTATATTATATATTTTCATCATCAGATCAGTTTAGATTAATACATATAGGTATATAAGATAGATCAAACAATTAAACATTAACCTTTCTAAATCAACATTACTTTTTTTTTTTCTTTTCCCCTTTCTTTTCTTTGAAAGTTGACATATTGCACATTGTCCTCACAATCATTGTACAGAGTACAGTGTGTGGGCATGACCCACCTCCCTATTGATGTTGCTTAGAAAAAAAAAAAGGGAAAAGAATATAAATCTCTTTGGACTAAGAGGAAGCAGATATATATATACAGTCAAATGTTTTGCA
>PVJA010025441.1:0-10529 GCA_004027025.1 Myocastor coypus
GTGTGTGTGTGTGTGTGTGTGTGCGCGCGTGTGCGTGTAGCACTGCAATATGGAGCCTTGACTCCCTCAGGAGGACGCTGGGAGGGGAATGGCTGGGCTGAAAGGAATTCCTCGCTCTAGCTTTTGCAGAATCTCCACTGATTTCCACGCTGGTTGTGCTAGCTCACATCCCCACCAACACAGTAGCAAGGGTCCTCATCTTGTAACTTTGCCAGCATTTGTTGCTAGGTGATTTCTCGTGGATGGCCATTCTTTCAGGCGTAAGATGGATCTCAGTGTTGTTTTAATTCACATTTCTCTAACGGCCAGTAATAAACATTGTTTCCATGTACATTGGCCATTTGTACTTCATTTCAGTTGCCTGTTGTAGTAGATTGTTTTTAATTTAATTTAATTTAATTTTTTTAAACCTCATTTATTTATTTGTGTTATGGCCAGCTCAGCCTGCCCTGGGGGTGGGGCTGGTGCAGCATGTGGTGCCGGGGATTGAGCCTTGGTCCCTGTGGTTGCCTAAACTTTCCTCGACAGGCGCTTTAGACCGCTGAGCCATCTCACTGGCCCAAATACTACTTTTAATTATATTTTGGAAATTTCTTTTTTTGTGGAGCCAGGGGTTGAACTCAGGCCCTTGCACTTGCCAGGCAAGCACTTATTCTACTGAGCTATCTCCCCAGCCTAGATTGTTAGCCAGTGGTCAGCTCATTACAGCCAGCTGAACTGAGCTAGCGTGGTGCTGGGTGTGGCAGGCCCACGGGAGGGTCGGTGCCAGCAGATCTGGGGAAGCCGGGAGAGCGGCTGGCAGCAGCCGGCTGTCTTGGGCTGTTCTGCTGGAGGACATGGTCATGCTAGCTTCTCTGGGGAACCTGCCTGTTATATTCAGAGGAAGAGCTCAGGACCTTCACTGTAGCTGAGAATGGCTGGGGTTCACCTTGGGGGAGCTCTGTTCTTCATCTTGAGTCTCGCTCCCTGGTTCACCGCCCAGCCTCCCGGAGAAGCTTGTCACGTTGGCTTTCCTGATAGGAACTCCGCTCTCATCATGGCTGGAGCAGCTCGGGGCCTCACTATTGCTGAGGATGGCTGAGGTACTTTGGGGGGAGATCTGGTTCTTATAACACCCATTTTTGATTGGGTCTTCTATTTTGGGGTGCTTGATTCTTTTTTTTTTTTTGAGCTTTTGAGGTTTTTTTTTTTCTTGTGGCGGGGGGAGGGGGTAGATCAGGCTGCCTCAAGGGCGGGTCTTCTGTGGGGTGTGATGCAGGGATTGGGTCATAGTCCCCTGCAGCTGAGTTTACCTAAGCAGAGCTTTAAACAACTGAGCTAGCTCCCAAGCCGCCCCCCCCATTTTTTCAGTTCTTGACATAATTTCTAGTCCTCCATTAGAGGAGTAGCTAGGCACCTTTTCCCATATGTAGGCTGATTCTTTACTAAGGAACTGCTGGGCAGCTCTGCCAGGGGCAGTGTGCCCCACTCTACACTGTGAGTCCACCCACCCTGGCTGCAACAGCAGAGGGAATAGAACCTACTTGCCTGCCTCCAGGGAGGAGAGCTGCGTGAAAGAGGGTGGACACAGGAGGCTCCAGTCACAGCCAAGGGCTGGAGCTACAAACTCAGGAGAGCCAGAAAAGACATTCGGGGGCTTGTGGTCTGTTCCAACATGTGGGAAAAAGAGACAGCAGATCTACTGAATCGTGTCATGAAATATCACAGAGGGGCAGGCAAATAAAACCAACGTAGAAAGCTGCAGAGGAAGAGCGTTGACCCCTGACTCCTCAGTGGACGGTATCATACTGGCTGTCAAACCAGACAGGTTCAAAGCTGAACCGAGCTCACGGCGTGAGGAAGAGCCACAGCGCCACAGCTGGAGCTGACGGAGCCCCCATGCCCACGCAGCTCGGAGCAGGAGCTGGGAGGCCCTGTTTAGAGGACACCTCTGTGAGGGGGTGGGACGGCAGATAATGCAGAGACCTTTGGGACACTGAAACTTAAATAAAGCCCAAGCGCACCTGCCAAAGCCAGATGAATTGTCCAGAAAAGCCCAGGACTTTCCTTTGTGTTAACGCACGCTTTGTGTAGCTGATGGCCTTGCGACGACGTAACCCGCCAGTGTGACAAACAGCCTCCAGGCCTCCTGTGCCGCTTCTGCCTGTGCTCAGTCGGCTTGCTGCTACAGATGTGTGAGCTACGCAGCTGTACCACTTGGCGATCCGACCTTCTGTCGTAGCAAGCACCTTCTGTCTCAGGCTGGAGGGCTGCAGTGGGGAGCGGGCCTCCCCCCGCCCCACCCCCCTCCTCTCCGCCAGGATGACCAGCTCTTTTTTTCTAATGCATTGTTGCAGAGATAATTTGCTTGTGCTGGTTTTATTAAATATTAGCTGGAGGCTAATAATAGAGAAGCAGGAACTGCTGAGGCACAGTTCTTGCAGCCAATACAGTCTATTTACCTCAGCCCAGTGACGTAGCTGGTGGGAGGTTGGCAGAACCCCACGGCTCCTCAACGCCATGGAGAGAACTCCACACTCACCTTAATAAGAGCTTTTCTGGGAAGAGTCGTTTCATTAAATTAAAAATCAGGAAACTTACAGTTGCTCCGTCCTTCCTTTCTGTCTCAGAAGCACAGGCCTCAGGTTCTACTTTTCTGTGTTCGAAGCTGTTCTGAGAGGGGGAAGGAAGGTGCCCGGACACCATCCATGCTATCATTAGACCTCATGCTAATCGTAGGCCCTGGCAAGGGCAGAGTGCCATTTTGGTTGGTCTCTCTTGTTACTGGCCACGACAGGTGTAGCACCTGATAAACCCGCTTCTTGGCGTTCCCCGGCCAGGTGTCTGTCCGCAGGCAGAGCAGACCAGCCCGGGGCAAGGAAAGGACAGAAGGCAGCATCTTCAAGGCTGCCTGGCCCACGCCGAGGCCCCAAGACCACTGTCACTTGCCACATCCACAGCCAAGCAGGTCAGCGCGTTTGGATAAACTCTGAGGTGCACTCATTTCTTGACTCATTTAAAGTGAAATCTATCACCTGCCGGCCACACCTCACTCCTGGGCTCTGCTCCAAGCTGTGCAGGGGTGGCAGGCCGTCCATGCCCAGGGAGCCCAGTCCAGCGCTGTCGGGGGCAGGAGAGCATGGGCCTCCTCAGTGCAGGTGCCAGGCCAGGCCTCCTCAGGGATGCTACTGGGCTCCTTCACCTAGGAATGAATATCCTGGGTCTTCATGGCTGAGCCCCAGCCCTTGGCTAATCCTGCAGGTCCCAAGTCCCTCCCTAAATTTCAGCCTCCAGCTTAAGCCAGGCCCCTTAACCCCACCCCAAACCACAGTCACCATCTCCACCTTCCACAAAGCACCCTGTCTAGCACAGGGGGGGTGGGGGGGTGACTTTCCAGGCACCAGGGGTCGAGTCAGTTTTCTCTGGGCACGGAAGCCTTTAAGCCACGATGCTACATGCATAGTTACACAGGTGTGTTGGCTGCAGCACTGTCCAGCCCAGCACAGTTTTACAACAACTTAGCTCTATGCAGAGTACTTGTTGAACAAATTCAAACTGGGTCTGGGATATAGCTCAGTGGCACAGTGCCTACCTGGCAAGCATGAAGTCCTGAGTTCAATTCCTGGTACAAAAATCAATGTACTTGCATGATATGATGATTTTGGCCAGAAACAAGAACACGGAGTCTCTTTATGGACATTTTGCCCAGGGGAAGGGCCAGCGTGCACTACGAGTGTGCAAAAAATAGACTTGCGAACTGCTGGTGGGCGCTGGCCACATTTGCCCCCAGGGAGCAGCAGGCAGACGTGGACCGTGGGCTTGGAGAGGCTTATCATCTGTGACTTCTAGACCTGAATTTGGCAGAGTGAGACAGATTACCTACTAATGAGTAAGTTAACTTAGAATTCAAGATAATTATAATGAAAAAGCTCTGCCTTTTGGGATCTGTGCCACGGTTAATCCTTCCTTCTCTTCTAGTCGGCCGCCAGTCCTGGAATTTCCACACCCACCACACCCACCACAAAGACCAGAGAGTCCCTTACTGATTTTGGGGACCTGCTCTTAAAAAATTAATACAGGGATGGGTGTTGAGTTTTACCAAATGGCTTTTAGCATCTGTAGAGACAGTGATATGCTTTTCTCTCTTTACTCTCTTAATGCACTGAACTGCGGTATTGGGTGTCTCCATGCTGCACCACCCGTCCACTTCTGGGACCAACTTGAGCCGCATTATTCTGATCTGCTGCAGCTCTTGGTCTGCTGGGCCTTTCGGAAGCGATTTTTCCATCTGTATCCTGAGGAGAAAAGGCCATTGCTTTCTTCTCATCGACTCCTTTGGTGTCAGGTAGATGCTAAGATCAGAGGAGCTGGGGAAATGTCGTCGCCTTCCAGGCTCACCGACACTTTCTGCCACACAAAGCATCTCCGGCCCTCTGTCACAGATCCTGGGGTGGTTGCCAGGGCAGATCACCGACGGCACTTTCTTCCCTAGTTGGAGTATTCTTTCTTGTACGTTGCCTGTAGAAAATGATAGCGCCTGCCTGGCAAGTGCAAGGTCATGAGTTCGAACCTCGGTCCCGAAAAAGAAAAAAAAAAAAATCGCTCACGTCTTTAAGATATTCAAATCTAATTTTTGTTCTGATTTTGAGCTGTGTAGGGGGCTGATCAGCTCCTGGTCCTTATGCAGCTAGGCTCGTGCTCCTCCTCAAAAGACACCCCTGCTGAACATTTTATTGTTCAATATGCAAATCTTCCATGTCTTTGGTTTTATCTACTCTGTCAATTTCTGCTATTTTAATTTTCTCAGACTGATTTCCCGTCGGTCCTCGCGGCGCCGTCATTTTCGTTGAGTACACTTGCAGCGCCCTCTGCTGGTGGTGGAGCTCACGTGCCCCGTTCCACCCACGTTCAGCCTTTCTCTTCTGTTGTTTCCTGTTGGGGCTCAGGACTTGAGGGTCGATGCTGGACCCCCAGCCGAGTGCATCCCCAGGGCCGCAGGGCACCTGCTGCCCAGATGCCCTGAGTCGAGGTTCCCGTGGGGGATCAAGCCGGGCCTTGCTGAGCGGCAAGGAACCAGTCGTGGAGAGCGTCAGTCTTCATGTTGTGGTGAACCCAAACCAAAAAAATAAGTTTGCTGGCTACTTCAAAACTAATTTTGAAAAAAAAAAAAAAAAAAAAAACCCAACTAATTTTGCTACAGTTATGACTCGGAATGTAAACGCCTGATATGCATTATATATTCGTTCGGCCCCCACCGGGGTTGCAACCCACAGGTTGAGAACCGCTGGTCAAGAGCCAGGCCCAGAATCTGCAGTGACCACCTACACTTCGGGGAGTGGTGGGCGGAGTCTGAGACTTCTCTCCCCACCCCTCCCTCTCCTAAGACCCCAACAAGAATTCCACTGGCCTGCCTGTGGTTCCAGGGGACCCTTTCCAATCACCTGCCCCCCACGCTGGCACCCCACCCTAGGTCCTGGGAAGCACTCTGTCACTCCATTTGAATCACTGGGTCAGTGCCGCGCGGATCTGTGCTCAGAGAAAGCCTCAAGGGCAGAGCTGGAATTCTTAGCGGCTCCCGCCGCACCTAGAGGCCCAGAGAGAGGGTCTGCCCGAGCTCTGCCCTGCCCAGCACATGGCGATTGGTGCCAGACGTTGCAGGGCAGTGACAGAGAGACTCGGGGAACCTCCTGGACACCTCGGTGGTGTCGGGCATCAGAGTGAAAGGCCTCGACCGGAAGCGCAAAGGACACACAGAACCTGGTAAGATCCATGAAGCTGATCCTGAAGCAAACGTGAAGTCAGCAAGTGCTCGCTGTGGTAAGACAGCGCTACAACCCGTCCCTTCCCTGGGTTCCCTGGGTTCTCCGATTCCAGTGTGGACCACTTGGCTGCCCTTGGCCTGATCCCCAGCCACCCTGGCAGGTGGCTCTGAACCCAGAGCAGGACGAGACCCTGTCGAAGAAGGGCTGTTCTGCCCGGGCGGTGTCCTGAGCTTCCCGACCCGGCTGTAAGCGAAAGGAGAGCCGTGGACACGTGCTCCGCAGAGTGCGGCGTGCCGGACTGCGGGCAGATGCGGGGGCTCCGCCGGCCTGCAGGACAGCTGGCCCGCAGAGAGGACAGAGCAGAGCTGGCTTCTGTAGCATCCACGGTCGTCCTATCCGGCCCGTCCAACTACGCGGGGCCGCCTGGCTCTGCGAGGTCGCCAGCGACCTCGGTGTACTTCCGAAAAACTGATCTACCTCTACTCCTTTCTAAAGCGAACTGAAAGAAGCGGACAGAACGAAAAGAGAGCCCCGAAGCGGGCGGGCGGCGCCATCTGCTGCCCGGGCGCGGCACTGCACCGGGCGTTCTCGGTGCGCCCCGCGGGACGCGCAAACACCTGGCGCCTGCACCGATACTTTAACAATATTTCCGCGGGCCGCGACGAGGGACCAGTTCTGGTCTGGAGCGGTTGATGGGAACCCGTGGGTGGACGTCAGAGGACATGGCCGAGCCGAGGCCAGCGGGAGCCGAGGGCTGCGTGGGGAGCCGGTGGGCGCGGGAGGCAGAAGCTACGGAGCCCACCCGGCTGGATGGCGAGGCCGACGCCCAGGAACCGCGGGCGGTGCCGAGCCAAGGACACGGCGGAAGAAGCGGCTGCGAGCGAGGAGCTGCGCCGCCTGTGTCTTTAGCTTTGTGCGGGCGTGGGGCCCTGGGAGACCCCTCTGTCGGCAGCGTTCTGGTGCTTTGCCGCAGTCGTCGCGCTGTGTCCCCATCCTGCTCGGTGGCTTCCTGCGGCTCGTCGCCGCAGGGTCTCCTCCATACCGCGGGAATCTACGCTTTTCTCGGCTCCCCATTCCCTCACCTCGGGCTCCGCACGACTGACAGATCCGGAGCAGAAAGCTGGTCTTGTAACCTGCGGACCCTGGCTGAGCGCCAGCGCTGGCACTTCCCCTCGAGGTCACCTCAGCGCCTGGTCTATGCTCCCACATCCAGGGCGAAGAGGCTAGATGCGGGGAAGAAGATCGCAGGCTGCGGGCAGGCCACAAATTCTGTCGCCGCTGAGGACCAGGGCTGCACCGAGGGCTCGTTCCTGTCCCACCTGGAGGGACGGGGAATCTTCGTTTTTGGCTGCCTTTCTGGCCCCAGCCTCTATGTCCCGGCCTGGATTCTGTCCAGCTCCGCTGTCTGCACCCTGAGCCTTGCCACGTGAAAGGAGTGAAGACTGATATTTTCCTGCTTTCTGATAGTGGGATAAAATGAATAAGCAAATGTAAGACAGCGCTTGATATCCTACGAGACACATGTGAAGTCATGGCGTCTGTCAGCAGTGGTCTCGGGTGGATTCAAAGCCCTAGTGGGTTCCACGCAGCTCTCCAGCACTCTGTGTGTGTGTGTGTGTGTGTGTGTGTGTGTGTGTGTGTGTGTGTCCTGGAGAACCAGTGCTGACTGAGCACCCAGCTGCGCCCTAGCAGCTGATCTCAGGTGAGGGTTTCATTTGGTTTTCAGCAGTGTGGCTAATGCAGAGGAGATTGCCCTTCAGACCCTTGGGAAGGCCTTGACTTCTCTGTAGGCTTCTGGAGCTGGGAGCTGGAATCTCTGGGCCAGTGATTTTCTTTATCCAGAGCCAGCAGCCTCACTACATTTCTTAATGCACCCCAAAGCGTGCACAAGTGTTGTGTGTTGAGTCACCATGTCCGCTGTGGTGAATTAGGAGTGCCAGGCACATAAGCTGTGTCTGTCCTTATGCGGCCCTGCCATGTGTCTTGGGGCTTTTGTATTATCAGGTAGCCATGGGCAGCCTCTGAGCTCACCAAGTTAGCTCTAGAGACTGAGCCAGCCAGGAAATCCACCAGTGCATTCTGTTCTCTAGAACCACTCCAGGTACCAAGCTCCGCCCTGGTCAGAGTTCCAGTTATGTGGGGGCTCGATAGCTTCCAGGATTAGAGGCCGGAGGGTCCATGGTGGCTGCCTGCCAGCCTGAAAGCCCAAGGATCCAGAGGCAGAGCACAAGAAGTGCAAGGTGTAGCCTGGGAGGCCCAAAGCCTAGGGGAGCAGTCACTGAAGCCCAGATCCTGCTGCCAGAATGCACACACCTCTGAGCCTGACTGTCCTGGTACCTGCAGTGGAGCAGACCCAGCAACTGTGTGCCCACAGGGGTTTGCAGGAACTCAGGCCCTCCTCCCAGACACAAGCCTCCAGATGACCCTCTTATCTTACATCAGGGATGCAAACCCCTCAGAGCTTTCTGTGACTAGCAGCCAGCCAGCTGTGGCATGCTAGCTGTATGCTCATGTTCCCACCACTGCTCTACATCAATGCTTTGGAGCCCAAATGAGGATTAGGGTGTGAAAAAACAGGCTCAAAGTGGGAAGTGAGGCCCATTAAGTGAGGTCCACTCTTGAGCACTCGAGGGCCTTTCCTCAGGATGCTGGACAGAGTGGAGACGGTCTGAAGGCATGGTATCCGCTGAGGCTCTTGGCTGCCTGCACGCTGTCCGCTGTGATTCTTTCCTGGCTTTGATTTGGGCTAGACTTGCTCTGCAGTGCCAGTTTCTTTTTCTACTTTTAATAAATGTAAAACGTCACTACCATTTGTGTTTGTCTTGATCAGTCCTTTCTTTGGGACAGGATGAGCCTAGAAGCCACATCCAGGAGCAGGCTCTGGCGCCCCAAATCCTGGTCACATAAAGGCATTGCACCCTGCGTACTGGCCAAGGACAGAGGGTCTGGTGGCCGCACTCACCTCCAGCTGTGTGTACAAGCCACGGGCTGTTCCTCACGCATGACAGCTGGCAGCACTGGGTGTGTCCAGCTCGACTACCCGCTCTCCAGGGCCACAGCCGGAGTTTCTTTCCTCGTGACACCGCCATGCCGACAGCGGCTCTGTACTTTGGCAGGGCCAGTCCCTGGTATTTATGGGTTGCAGTTGCAAGGCACTGGCTAACTTTGGCCCTGGAAAACACTGAGGTGTGGTAAAATCACACCTGTCAACAACCTAACCTTCATGCTGGGTATAGCGGCCCATGCCTATAATCCCAGCACACGGTAGGCTGAGGCAGGAAGGTTCCTGTGAGTTTGAGTCAGCCTGTCCTATGCAGTGAGTTCAAACCAGCCAGAACTGCATGAGACACTGCCTGAACACACACACACACACACACAAGCACGCACACACGCACACACACGTTAAGTGGCGGCCCTGCTGGGACCCAGGTGCTCCAAGTGGCCACAAGGGGGCGGTGAGGGACCGTGTCCACCCTCTCCTTCCCCAGGTATCTCTCCCTGCTGCCCACAGGCCTAGGGCTGTGTGCCTTCCCCGGCCTTCATCTGGACTTTGGGCTGAGTTTTTCCAAGCTGTGAGCACATCAGCGGTACCAAGACTCTATCTAGCAGGGCGATGGGCATGGATGAGCCCCTTCTGCCTCACCAGGCTCCTCCTCACCTCCCAGACTGCTTGCTGCGACCCAGCGGCTGGGGGCGGGGACATGGGTTCAGCTAGTTTCTTCTGGATCACTGATTGAACCCTCCAAGGGCTGAATGGAGCCTGGGCTCCTCTGGGTCTCCTGAGAAGCCTGGCTTGCCGGTTGGACCTGGGGCCTTTGCGCTATGTCCCCAGCCCACTTAGAAAGTCGCTGAAGTCTCCTGCCTCAGCTTCCCAGAGCACACCAAGCCCACTGGCTGGGGTTCTGGCTTTTAATGGCAGACTTCCCTTGTGGCCAGGATCAGCAGTGTGGGCTGTGGGGTATGCACTGCACAGTGGCTGGGATGGGCACTGTGCTCCCGGGAAGGTGCAGAGGTGAGACCACACTGCAACAGGCCATCCCGGTGGCCTCAGTGCAACGGGACGAGCAGGGCAGAATGCCCAAGGGATTCTGCCTGTGCGGGAGCACGCGCCAGGCCAGCTGGTGGGCCCTTGTCCTTTCCCGGAGGAGTGGTGCAGCTGCGCTCCTGCAAGCTGCCCTCCTGCAGCTGTCTTGTGGGGGCTGGCAGGGGCTGGGAGGCTGCCACGTGCGTTGCTCCCAGTTCCAGTTGCCTCTCTAGGACCCCGGACCCAGGTAAGCACCCCCTTCCTGCCGACGGCCTTGGGCCCAGCGAGCCGAAGTGCACGGTGCAGCACCTCCTGCAGCTCAAGTCCCCTAGCCCTGCACCTCCAGATGCTCTGGCTGTGATCGCTAGCAGGATAGGGCTGCCCCTCCGAGACCAGTGCTCCATGCGTGGGCACAGCGGCTGCTTGGGTCGGTGGACCAGCTGTGTCCCTGGACTCTGTGGCCAGACACAAGGCAGAGGGAGTTTTCATTTCTGCCGAGTCCAGAAGCCCTGGGACAGACTCACCCTCTGCTTGTTTTCCACAATGCACAAACTACTAAAGAAATTGCAGGCTGCAGTCTTCCTACGGGAAGGGACGAGGACCAGCTGGCTGGCAGCCACCCATCAGCACCATTCTCCCTGCTCGGTCGCATGCCACCGGCCTCTCACTGCCGAGACGACGACAGTGGTTGGCTGTGCCTGTGTCTGAGGCTCCTGCTTGGCTCTTCCAGCTGAGGTGACACAGCCGGGTCCACCCAGGAGACT
>PVJA010025441.1:10629-30819 GCA_004027025.1 Myocastor coypus
GGGGGGGGGGGGGGGGGGGGGGGGTGCTGAGGCATTATCATTGAATGAGTCCAGTCTGGACTACAAAATGAGGCCGTCTCAGAAAAACTCTAACTTTGTATAAGTGAGTTTTAATAATCATCTGGCATTAGGTCCTGGTGTCTCATCTGTCATGGGGCAGGATGGGGTGACAAGGTAAGGAAGCCCTAGGCTGAGCTCCCCCAGGAGATGGGCCTGGGGAGGCCGATCTCAAAACTTCATCATCACGCCAGAGCCAGGCCTTGCTGGGAGCTGAGGGCATCAGACTCCTCTCCACACAGCTGGGGGTGTGAGGTGGCTCCTGCTGCCACTCTTGCTCCAGGGATGGTTTGTAGCTCGAGCAACGCCTACTGTCCCACAGGGCACAGAACCCTGGACCTGGAGGCCAAGCTGTGACAGAATTGCACCTAGTCTTCTCATCTTGATAGCCCTGGAGGTCAGCTGCAGCTTTTGCTGCCTCTGGTGAGCACTCCAGAGTTGTGGTGAGACGAAGTTCTGCCTGCCAGACCTCCCTTCCTCCTCAGCACTCCACGACCTGAGGCTCATGCCTCTACCCTGGACGGCCACCACATGCCCTCCCCCCACACTTGCAGGGCTGCCCCTGGGCCATTTGTTCTTTGGGTCCTGGCACTTAGAGAGATTACCAGCTGGCCAGTGAAGACCAACAGCGCACACATGGCAACTTTGCTGAGGTTTTTAGCTTGTACACCACTTTCCGATAAAAATTTGTGGCAACTTCTAGTTGGCTTGCAGGTAATGGCTCTGCATAAGTTCACGGTACTGTTTGTTTTAGAAATCAGTAAATGCAAAGCACAGTGCGAGTAACAGAAGCTTCCCTGCATCTCTGGGTGGCAGCACTGAAGCAAGGACAGGTCCCACTCCAAAACACAAAGCCAGTGTGCCTTGTTTGCTTGGATCTTGGGAGCATAACAGCTCATAAAGAATTCAGATTTTTTATTGTTAAGCTGCAACATACAAGGTTTAACACAACAAAAAACATTTAGTCAACTGAAAATAAACAATAAACAAATGCTCAAAACAAAGTATTTTCCATTGGAAACATGTTATGATGAACCCAGGGCCTCATTACCATCTGACCGCGGTTTCCTTATGTGTTTCCAGCCTACACATCCCACGTTTCCTGTCATGCTGATGGCAGCAGAAGTTTGGATAACTGAATAAACGGACAGTCCACTCACTGCAGGGAATCATTTCACAAGGCAGCCGAGCTGGGTCTGGAGAGCAGCCTCGCTCAAGACATTCTGCATCTGTGTAGGCTCGCTTCAGAACCCATGCACCTTAAGCTGCTCCTCCTTGACAATGCCAACCTGTGGAAAAGAGAGTACCCTGAGGCATCGTGGTCATCTCTAGAGAATGCCAAGGGCGGTTGCCAGGCCATCAGCCAGTAGCTGGTGCGACCCTGAGCCCTGGGTGTCGGCAGCATCCCACCCCAACACGGGAGGTGCCCCACAGCGGGGAGGCCCTGCTCACACTGCAGATCAGGGCCGACTGCCTTCAAAATGAGTATCATCTGCATTTTACTCACCATTTTCACAGAGCAGGAAGTGATTCCTGCAGCATTTATTTTCAGACATAATTTCACTGTTTACATAAGGCACCCTACCACTCACCTCCAAGAGAAACTGGCAAATGTTCTTTCTTTGGTCACCTTGAAGCTGAATAACCTCACCGTACTCGGGATGTTCAATCACAGT
This sequence comes from Myocastor coypus, assembly GCA_004027025.1. Classification (NCBI taxonomy): domain Eukaryota; kingdom Metazoa; phylum Chordata; class Mammalia; order Rodentia; family Myocastoridae; genus Myocastor; species Myocastor coypus. Next base: position 12,363 of record PVJA010025441.1, read on the forward strand.
ACCATTACAGGCGAATTTCTGGAGAAAGCACATCCACAAAGGTAACTTAGCCCACACGATGACCTTTACACAAGCTCTTACGTCACCATGAGTACGAAATCACTATTCTAGTAAGTTTGTCTCCTAACAGATTGTCTCCTAAAATCCACAACCCTCCCAAATTAATTTGTAAATGAATGAACAGGTCACATAAGGAAATTTAATTTTACATAGAACACCAAGACTAAGTGCTTTATTCCAGGATGGGTGGCCATCCTGGCAGAACAGCCACTCTTCTATGTGCTAAGTACGGAGTGGAAACACCTTTCTGGGGGCCTATCCTTTCCTTTCTTTTTCTTTTCTCTCTCTCTTTCTTTCTGGTCTTTTTTGAGACAGGGTCTCATTATGCAGTTCAGGCTGGCCTTGAGCTGACTTTTGTAGCCCAGGCTGGTCTCGAACTTGCACCAGTCCTCATGCCGGGCCTCCCAAGTGCTGGGATTACAGGCGTGCGCCACCACGTCTGGCTGCCCCATCATTTTCAAACACCCTGACTCGCTCGGGAGGGTGGGAAGGCAGCTGTACGGGAGGTCTGCTGCCCGCTCCTCCACCTTCAGAGCTGCGCATGGAGCCCGGGTCCCCTGCACCACCGATCCCTCGCCCCTTTATTTATCTCTGGGCAGGGCTAGGCCCTGCGGTCCTGGCCGGGTAACCCTTTCAGTGCAGCCTGCACCTTTTTGAAGGCCTTCACGAGCTTCTTCTTGTCATAGTCATCGGCGATGCCCTGGACCGTGGTGAGCGTCTTCCTGCCGTTGCGCTGCTGGATCCTTATATGGATGTAGTCCTCAGTCCCTGCCGGGAGTAAGTCGTCACCCTTAGTGGCATCAGCAAAGGGGTCTGCAAGGAAACAAAACACGGAGCTGAGGCTGGCTGGGGTAAGAGGACTCCCGGACGGTGGCGCAGCCTGGGATCGGCTAACGGCTGCAGAAGGACGAGGCCGGGGCCCATTCTGTCGCTTCAGTCACAGCGTGCGTCATCCCGGGGCGCACGACGACAAGGGCGCGGACACGACCGCTCAGGGTGTCCCCGCGGGGACACAAACAAATGGAAGCCGCACGCGACACCGGGAGGCCGCGGCCAGGACCCCGTCCCCGATCACCCGCGTCCCCTGTCCGCGTCCTCGACGCGGCGAGCCCCCGGAACCGCGCCCCGGACCCTCCGGGTGGCCTGTCCTCCGAGCCCGGACCGGCGGGGTTCGCGGCGCCATCTTCCCGGCGGCGGCACTCACCGAAGGATTGGAGGTTCTGGATAGTGGACATGCGACACTAGTGTGAGGCCGGTGGGGACGAATTCCTGCGGGGCCCGCCCGGACGTGCGAAAGGAGGCTGCGGCGGCGGCGAGAGAACGGGAGGAGGAGGAAGGAGGAGGAAGGAGGAGGTGGCGGCGGCGGGCCGGGAGGCGGGCGGCGGCGGCGGGCAGCAGGCAGCCGGAGCACGGAGCAGCTGCAGAGGGCACGACGCGGCGGGAGGCGGCGCTGCGGCTGCTCTCCCAAGATGGCCGCGTCGCTTTTGTACCGGGTGCGGTGTCACGTGATGCACGCTGCACCCGCCCGGAGGCCCCGCCCCGCCGCGCCCTTAGCCCCGCCCCTGCTGCGTCGGGCACCGCCCTCAGGCTAGCCGGGTGGGGGACCGACCGGGTAGAGGGCGGCCCCTGACGCTGTCCCTTGATCCCTCTGCCAAGCGATCTCTGCTTTCAGCAGCCCCAAGGGGGAAGAGGGTAGACACGAGGTTGGTCACGAATGACCGGCTGGACATGGGGGACTAGCCTTGGACAAAGGGGCAGAAACTGGACTCAGGGTGGACATAGGATGGGGTGGACGCTTGGGACAGGTGCTGGTCACAGACAAGCAATGAACACTCGGGACAGCCTTGGACACGGGAGTCAGGAGGTGGACGCGGATCAGAGTGGACACGGGGCGGGGGCTGGACACAGGGTCAGGGATTGAGTGGCGTCGGTTGTGCAGGATGCCAGCTGCAAGGCCGGGGCGTCGCGTTTTCTGTCCACACAGCCCGGCAGAGCTGGGTCCAAACAGATAGTTAAGGCAGAGGAAGTCTTGACCTCTCGTGTGGAGCAGCCAGGTGAAGCTGTAGATGTGCTCAGAGAAAGTACCGAACATAAAACCCATCGTACTGCAAAGGAAACCAACATAGACTAAAAACAGCATATGGAGCACCTTTCTGTGCCTCTGTCGTGACGAGCTGAGATCTAGCAACAGCTCACATGGCCGCTACCAGCCCACAAAGGCAGTGGACCTAGCAGATGCCTGAGATGTCTATGACATCGGAGCTGTAACAAGAAGGGACTCCATGAAAGTGTGATGCTACATTCACAGTGGATGGCCCGGGCTTTTCTTTCACCTGCCACCACCTGGCCACATTTTATTCCACAAGCGCTGCTCTAACCTTTGTGCTCCTCAGATTCCAGCTTTCTATGGGTAAAGGAAGAGGATGTGTTTTTAGCCACCATCCTGCTGTCAGGACAACACCTGAGGCTCACTGTTTCAAGGGGAGGCTTATCCTGGCTCATGGCTTCGGTAGGGTTAGTCCAGCAGTTCTCAACCTATGGGTCACGACCCCTAGCGGGGGTCGAATGACCAAAACACAGGGGTCACCTAAAGCCATTCCAAATTGTAACTGTAGCAAAATTACAGTTTTGAAGTAGCCACCAAAATTATTTTTTTTCGTTTGGGGTCACTGCAACATGAGGAACTGTATTGCAGGGTGACAGCATTAGAAAGGTTGAGAACCACTGGGTTAGTCCACGGTCGACTGGCTCCAAGGAAGAATAGGGTGGTATAAGAAAGCTGTGCACCCCATGGCAGGTGGAAAGGGGAGGACAGAGAGGGAGAGGGGAGGGAGGGAGGGAGAGAGGGAGAGAGGAAGAGAGAGAAGGGAGGGAGGGAGGGAGAGAGGAGCTGGGGACCAGCTTGCACTGCTTAGTGGACGAATCCACTGACAAGCGTGGCACCGCATGATCCAGTCACCTTTCACACAGAGGAGATCCTTGCGAGCATTTTAGATTGACTCAGGAAAAGTGGATCAGAGCTGTGTGGGAGGCTATGCTCAAAGAAACGATGGCATCCAAGAACTCTGGGTGACTCAGCCCAGAGGTGGTGTGTTGATGGCACATCTAACTATGCTCACACGGGCAGAGTACACAGTGGCACCTGCAGACCCACGGTGCATGAATACAGGACTCGGGCAGGCCCGGGGAGGAGGTGGTCAGCCCACCCTTCTCCACCCCGGTTACCCTGCCTTCTGTAAAGCAGGCTGGGGGTGGGCAGAGGGCTAGCGCTGCCTGCTCTCCTCATCCCACACAGGGCCATCCCCAGTGTGTGTCAGCTTTGGCCTCCCAGAGCTCCTGGGCTCGGGCCTTAGGGGAGTGGTGCTGGGAGGCCATCTCTTCAAGAGTGGGAACTCGATGACACAGTGTCCTAAGGGGCCGTGGGGACACCGCACTCAAGAGGACCAAGGCAGCTCTGGGGAGCCAGAGTCGGCTGACACCCCCAGCTTTCTGTGTCCTATCTCAGGAAGTGACCACTTCTTTCAACGTGCCTTCCTGCTCTGCGACACTGCCAGGGCCAAGCCAGTGCCGGCATCGCGTCTGGGACTTCCTTCTTTCCTTATAAAGTTACTCTCCCTACAGTATTTTTTTTTTTTTTTGAGTCAAGAAAACCCCAACAGAGCACTGTAGGAAAGCTTTCGTCTTTACAAATGAAACAATGTCCACATAAGATGTAGGCCTTCTGCACTTTAGGACTTGGTTCTGCCAAGCTGGATGCTTCTGATAACTTCTTTGAGGTTATCAGGGTGTGAGGAAGATACTGAAGACCTCCAGCCGTTAGAAAGCTCTGTGAAGCGCAGCTCTATTTACCTGCATTTTGTCATAGTTAGAACTCCATTGTAGAAACAGAAGGCTCACGCAACCAACTGTTCCGTAAAATGCAAATTGTGTATGGGGAGCGTTTCCCCTGGGAGAAGCTAGAGAGGCTGTCAGGCAGGAAGCTATTTTTAAATGGTCGCACCAAATGTCTCTTGTGCTTTTATGTTTCATCAAAAACTTCATGGATAGAGGCGCTCTTATGGAAGACCAAGACGCACACACACTGAGAGACGAGAGAGACGTGCGATGCTGAGCACGAGGCGCGCCGGCGTGCCACGCGCCTCCGGATGCACGCGTCTCGCTGCGCCGGTGCTTATCAGTTCCTTCCCAGCCAGGTAAACGCGAGGCCATAAGCTGACGTTTTCTGAGTGCAGTTCTGGCCACAATGGCACTGCGCAATAACTAAGCCCCAAACTCGGCCTCTTCTAGTTTCATGTCCACGACAGAAGCTCTGCATTCTCCTGCGATGCTGTGTACCTCAGTGTGGGTGAAGTCTTTCTCTACAGCCTGTGCTGTGTTCACTTCATTAGATCAAGCGTGGGGAGTGACTCAACTGGAGGCAAACTGACCGTAGATTAACTCTGCTCTCTCTCTCCCTCTCCCTCTCTCTCTCTCCTTCCCTCCTTCCTTCTTCCCTTCTCTCTCTCTCTTCTTTTTTTGCGCAGGGTCTCACTGGCAGCTCGTAGTGATCTTCCTGTTTTCTGCCTCCCCAGTGCTGGGGCATCACCACGCCCAGACTCCATCACCAGCTCAGTGAGCCAGAGAGTGGGGCCGGTGTGGCATGGGGCCGTGCTGGTGTTTTCTTTCATTTGTGCTAAAACAGATATGGAAATTGTGTCTGGGAAAGCCATGTGTCGTCTCCAATGAGAGCCTTACCATTCTCTTCCTGGCTCCCCATCCCATGCTATATGGTTCTTATTCCTTAGAGACACTTGATTTTTTTTAACAAGGTTTTGTATTTACTAAAGGTAGAAGAGACATATGCTCTGTGAGTAAGAGCGGAAAAAGAGCACAGTGGCCATGGTTAACGGTGGCCGCCCTGTGTCACTACTATGTAGGCCAACGTTACATCTAGACTGTCCTGCTTCTGTTTGGTCTCACGCCAGAGAGCTGATGGCTTTTTCTGATTGGTCCCAGGTGTAGGTGTAGGGCATGGGAACTTCTTTCCTACTCTGGTGCCCTGGCTCTCTTATTGCTAGGTCACGCTCACTCGCCCAGCTGGCTGGCCCTGCCCTAACCTCCTGCCTTACGTCTCCCCTGTTCATTTGACCTCCTTTTAGCCTCTTCTGAGTGGGAGGACTGCAGATCCCCCCTGCCAGGGATCATGGGCTCCAAATACCCCAAGATGCTGGGGGCTGCCTGGGGGGGCTGGAGAAAGGAAAAAGGCAGGGAAGCGAAAGCCCTGCCAGCGGATAGTAGCAAGGGCTCAGAGCCCTGTGTGAAGAGCCCGCTGCTCCTGCTCGGCGGGAGAGCGCTGCAGTTGGGTGGCCGCGCAGAGCCTAGAAGGAGTGAACTTTACCATCAGGTTGCAGTCGTAGGGCCCAAATAGGACAAGGAACAGTGAGGCCATTTTCTGGTCTGTCTTCAAAGGTGGACTATGGCAGACGCAGTGAGCAAAGACTTCCACGCTGCGGGAAGTGTTCAGACGGTTTCAGAGCTCAGGGGTCTGGGAGGGCTGCCCACCTCTACCCAGCGTATGACAAACACACGGCGAACACAGCCCATGGGGAAACAGGGCTGCAGGGGCTGGTGAAGCGGGTGAAGCAGAAGGGGAGCAGAACGATGCCTGCATGTGCTGGGGACATCAGGCTGCTAACGCCCAGTTAAGCCCGCAGATGTCCCGAATAGCCAGTGCCTCCCCTGTGAGGTGGGCTCTGCAGGGCGTGCAGAGGAGCCCCACAAGCAGCCAGCCAGCCGGAGAGGAGTTTGCCTGTCTGGGAGAATTTGAGTGGCCTGCTGGAGCGAGCCACCGTCCAGACCTGACAGCTGTGCTGTGTGCAGTGGGCACTCGGCAGATGAGGTCTGCCCTGCAGCACCGTAGCTGAGGTGAGGAGCTGCGGACGGCGCACACAAGGGACGTGGTCCCATCGAGGGGTCAGCTGGCACGTCCGGGTCGGTGACAGCCCTGCCAGCACCCTCTACAGATCGCCCAGTCCAGGGTGTTGTGGATGCTCTGGTCGGGCCGAGAGAGATGGAACGAGGCACCAAGGACAGGTGAGCTCTGTAAACGCTGTGCCCGCAAAGAGAGAGCAGGGCCTGACCAAGTGGGGCCATCCCCTCAAGGACAGGCCGTGGGATCCCTGAAGGTCACCCGGAGACCAGAGGCCCTGTGTGGAACTGACTACTTACTGGTCCCAGTAAATGTGCAACGGCACGGGTGGCGCCAGAGTTGAGCCATTGCTGATATGGGCAAACCCAGGCCACGGTGCGGGACCTCGCACGTGCCTGGAAGGGTACGGAGGCCACTACCTCACGGTCCCAGGGGCCCGCTGATGCTGGCTACAGCTCACTTTGCCTCCACACCTGTGTGATGTTACACTTCCCCCATTGCTGAATACAGACTGGGAGGGGACACGCCAGCAGGCCCTCAGTGGGACTCCACCCAGGGAGACTTCCGGCTGCAAATCGGCACGGTGAGAACCACAGTCTGAGGTCGTGCACACCACCCACGGCTGACTTTCCTACAGGCCACGTGGGCTGTCTGTGGGAAGCAGTACCAGCTGCCTGGAGGCCCCGAGGAGATGGCACAGGCTGTCTTGAAATTGGACAGAGCAGGGCTCATGCACCCCGCACACATCCCTTCAGCGTGGCTGGTGCAGGAGCCAGACGGGTCACGGCAAATGGCTGTGAGGCCTCACCCTGGCGTTGGTACTCAGGACCGATTTACCTTCATGTGAGAGTGGGGACAATGGACCTTCTGCATGTTGCCACGAGGCTATTTGCGTAGCTCAACTTTGTGTCATGGCCTGATAGCTCAGGACCTGTGCACCGGGGCAAGCCACACTCTGTGTCACTGTTTTGTATTGACATATGTAAACTTGAGGGCCTTGCAGTGCTCCGTCCAGAGGAAGCTTTGGGGCATGGGGTGGGCCATGGACAGAGATGAGGCCCAGGGAACAGGCTTGCCTGTTATGTGCTTGTGTTATATGCTCAGGAAAGACTGGACCCACGGCAGTATGCAGCTGTAGCCCTATGCGGGCTTGCTGCGTTTCCGGTGGACGTACCACTCCTAGGTACCCTGCTGGGCCCTTTATACCAGGTGACCCAAAGGGGCACAAAGTGGGGCTGCATGGACCCAGCAGAGGCTGCTTGATGGACAGGAAGAGGGCTGCAAGCTCTCCGAGCCACTGACCCTCCCCGTCCTTGGTTCTGACCGCCAGTGTGGATGGTGGTGAATTTGGCTGAGGCCTGGTTCTGACTGCCAGTGTGGATGGTGGTGAATTTGGCTGAGGCCTGTGTGGAAACAGGGGAGGCACAAGCACGCTGCTGGGATTTGGTCTTGGCTGCGGAGGGAGTGGAGAGCTGGGTGCAGGGCACTGTCCAGAGGGAGGCTTGCGCTCCCCACGCCCTGCACCTGGACATTCCCTGAGAAGCAGCAGCGCCGCATGTTGCTCTGTGTGCCTGTGAAAGCATCCAGGACAACACAGCGGAAGTACAGACAAAACACCACATTGAGGGCTAGGTACAGGCTAGACAGCCTGCTCCCGAGTGGAGTGGGGCAGGCTCCATCCTCACGCGCTGGGGGCTGCACCCCCAGTGCAGCCTCTTTCTCAGCTAGCTTGCTGGTAGCTGAACAGGCAGCAATTTTGGGACCCACGATGTACATGGCCCAAGAACCCACAGGAGGATGGCCTGTAGGGCTCACAGCTGAACACTGGACCTTCCCCGACAAGTCAGAGCAGGTGTAAAGTGACCCTAGTTGGGGGGGGGGGTCTCCTAGATTCTGCTTATGGGTATTGAGCTACAGGGGGGTTTTCCAGAGAAAAAAGTTAAAACAGAATAAAGGAATTTGCTTACCCACATTGTCTGGGCCCTGGGCCCTTTGCTCCTCTTCGTTGGAGGGGCAGGCAGGTGAGGGTTTCGGCTGGCCTCACTCTGGGCGTGGGGTGGTCAGTCCTCCAGCGCTCTGAGTCAGGTCCCTGATGCACAAGCCTGGTCTGAGCAGGGGCTCGGTGTAGTTGGGCACCCATTGTCCAGTTCTCTCAAATTGAATGCAAGAACTCTTTCTCTGATTGGCCTTGGGTTTTCCCATGGACACCATGGGTTTATGCACCGCCAAGTGTGACCGCCATGGTTGTGGCCTATCTTTTTTTTCAGTCTCTCTCTCTTTTTTCTTGTTTGCATTGTTTTTTTTTTTTTTTGTCTTTTTGAGACAGGGTCTTGCTATGCAGTTGAGGCGGGCCTCGAACTCACTTTTGTAACCCAGGCTGGTCTCGAACTCGCATTGATCCTCCTGCCTCAGCCTCCCGAGTGCTGGGATTACAGGCGTGCGCCACCACGCCCGGCTTGCGTTGTTGTTGTTGTTAAACTCATAGTGATCCTGTTCCCAGCCTCCCAGCACTGGAATCACAGGTGCAGAGCACCATGCCTGGACTCAGCTCGGTGCACCTGGGGGCAGGGCTGGTGCGGCAGTGATGCCGGGGATTGAACCTGGTCCCGTTGCTTGCCTGTGCGGGCGCTCAGCCCGCTGAGCTATCTCACCAGCCCTAGCCTTTCTCTTTTGACCATCATCTTGGTTCCCAGTTGTTAACTGGCAACCAGGTCATAAACATTTGAGATATAGCAAACAGGTAAGACAAATTGGGCATCTCACCATGATAGGTCAGAAGCACGAGGGAAAGTTGAAAATCCACCTGCAAGCCTACCAGGACGTTTTGAAAATTGGCCCCCCTATTCTTTACATTGGCAGCTACCTAACACACACTTCAATGGCTGAAGCTGTAATGTATTTACTTAGTGCTTCATAAATTAGTGAGGATCCAGAACTTTTCTTTTTCATTCTTCTGTTTATTTTTAAGAAATCATTTAGGGTTAGGGTTACATTCCAGAATTACATGAGCAGCTATGTCAGCTTCTAAAGCAGTATAGAGAATTTATTCCTCAGAATCAGGGTCAGAGTGCTCAGCGACCCAGGCTCTTGACACCACAGCCAGAGAGAGGAAAGCCGGGCTACTGCTCCACCTGCCGGCGGACCTTCGTGTCCTCCACATGGTGCAGGTTGTAGGTGCATGCAGAATGTAAATTACAGGATTGAAAAAGCTTCCCCAAGGCAGCATCCCCCCCACCCCATAGGGCAGTGTGTGAAGCTATGAGCGTAAAGGAATAGGTGCAGAGGAGACCACAGAAGTTTGGAAAAGCCAGGAATATGGACCATCTAAGAGGAGCTGCAAGGACTAAGCAGAGCAGGCCTAAGAGAGAAACCCTGGAAGCTGCCACCCCTGGACACGCCATAGGGAGAGAGCGACACAAGCCCTTTCAAGCTCACAACTTTCCACAGATTGCTTAAGATGTTCCACATAGAACTGCAGGACTTAATGATTGTCCTGTTGTATTTTGGACTTGCTTGGTATCCTTGTATCCTGTTTGTACCTTTTGGAATGATGTTTATCTTGTGCCAGTGAGTGTTGGAAGCGTTTGACTTTGTTTCCATTTGTGTGCAGGGGTTCCCAGCTAAGAGTGCCTTTGATCTCGGAGGAGATTTGGACTTTTCAGCAATGCTGAAACTCTTAGGACTTGGGCAACTCTTAGAGATGGACTAAGATGCCTTTTGATAAAGACATATGTATGAGTCCTTGCGGAGTCAGGGGTGAAGCGCTATGCATTCATTTGGTTGGCTTCTAGTTTTTGATGAGCTCACGTTCCAGTGCTGGGACTGTGTGTATGGGTGCTGCCCCCGCCCTGGGTGTGGCCTGTGCACAACATGAAAGAGGCTTGCTCTCCGTCGTTTCTCCTTTCTTGCTCTTGCTGCCTGCCACTGCCGTGAAGCGTTGCCCTCTGCCACGCGCCATCTGCCTTGAAGCCAGCTGAGTACGGACTGAAACCGCCACAGACTGTGAGCTAAATAGAACTTTCTTTCCTTAATTCTGAGGGTCAGGTATTTTATCTCAGCAATGGGACAAAAGTAACCGAAACAATAGTGAAGGTCATATTGCTATTAACTGTCCCCAAAAGTCTCCCCCTCACTCAAAACACACTTATCCCATCATTACTGTCATTTTCTGAAGCACTTCGAGAAGTCCTCTTTCATGAGTATCTTTAGTTCTGCTGTACGGGAATCACTGACGTCCTGAATTCAAAGAGTTTACCTTTCACGGTGATGAGGAAGGATGTTGGTACAAGGAGTGGTGTTGGTCCCAGTATGTTAACTGCCTGTGTGGCTTAGAAGGCTCGGAACTGGTTTGCAGCAGGAATTTGGGAAGGCTTGCAGATGTGTGCTGGAGAAGCCCTAGAACGTTGTAAACAGAGCTCCATAGTGGATTGTTGTTGGAGCTCAGAAAATCAGGGTGCTGGGCTGGGGAGATAGCTCAGTGGAATTAGAGCTTGCCTGGCAAGCATGCGGTCCTGTGTTCAATCCCTGCAGGGTGCTTATAGATATGCAAACAGTGAAGGCCAGGCTCAGTTTCAGTTGGGCAAAGGACTCAACATATATGTGTTATGTTCTGTCAGAAAATTTGTCTAAGTTTTGCTCATGTTCTGAGACCTTGCGGGGGGAATGAGACCAAAGGTGGCAGGCTAACTCGGCAGAGGAAACTCCAAAGTGGCCCAGTGTTGAGACTGTGGCATAGATGTTGCTTGGGCTTTTAGCCAGTTCTGTTGAGAATCAAAAGCAAACATTCCAGCAACAGCGAATGATTGCTTGGAAAAGAGAACCCCAGGGCGCTGCGCTCCAGAACCATCTAGGGAATTTGTTCCCCAGGCCCCCGTTCACAGTGCTCATCCATTCGGGCATTCATAGGCTCTACAGCTACGATTCAGGGGGCCTGGCCACTGCTCAAGTTGCAGCAGACCTTGGTATTGTCCTTGGGGTGCTGGTTTTATAGGAATCCAGACGGCAAGTGTTTTGGGGTTAAGAAGGCTTTTACTTGGGTTTCAGAAGTCCCGGGAAGCCAGGCACTGTGCTGCCGAGAGGACAGAGCATGGACTGTGAGTGCGAAGCCAGCAGTGCAGTGGAGACCCCAGGAAGTTGGCAGCAAAGCCCGGGGAGCGTGCAGTTGACGGTTTCCTCCTCTGTTCCCACCCTTCCCCAAACAACAGAGCTCTCACACACAGTGTTCTCATAAATGGCTTTACTTCTTTGTCTTTTCCGTCGACAGTGCACAGGATGTGAAGGCAAGCACGACTCTCAGAAGGCGTCAGAGACTCTGCCCTGTCCTTATTTTCTTAAACCTCTAAAATATTTTCATTTATAAAAATTAATCTAAATATAAATATTGACACTAAAGATCAAAATCACTTGATGACAAAATAATTCTTCTGGAACTATAACATATGTTTATGGTTTTTAAATAGTAAATTAAATCTTTTCACTTATTTGGCACAAGGAAACCTTTATAAAAATTCAAACGCCATAGAGCAGGCTTCTCTGTTTCTTTTTTGCAAGGCTTACATAGTACACACTTTTTGTCAAGAAAACTGAGTACTTTAACACTGTAACACAACAACTGTTGCTTTTCATGCCTCTTAAAGAAAACGCCTTTCTTGGAAGTCAGATCTTTTCGTTGTTGTGTTTTAAAAATGAGTATTTAGTTTTGTTTTGCTTTGTTTTGAGCCACGGCAACAGAACAAAAAGCCAAAGGTTTACTTGTTCGGAGGAGTCGCTGGGACCGGGGCGCACAACATGGGCAAGGAGCATTCGCAGAAGGTGAGCAGACCTGGGGAAGCAGACACCCGCGCTGGCCGTGGCTCGGGGCTGGGGCGCACGGCGGGGCAAAGGGATAGAGCACGGAAACAGAGCCAGCTTGGGCCCCTTTGTGAGGCGTTTCCAGCTCAGCGAGCCCACAGCTGTGACACGGAGAAAAGCTGGCCCCTTTGGGCTTCTGTTTTCAGATCTGAGAAGTGGGTTTACTTGCTACAGAAGGTTAGGGATCAAAGCGCAAGTGCGGCCTGCTTCCCACCGTGCCTGGCCGGCACTGGCTCCCTGTGCCTTTGCCCCTTCTCTGCCTTCTGTCGGCCACTGTCTGTCAGGAGCGAGCATTTAAAACTGCTGCTAACGCCCAACTGAGTGAAGTTCTGTTTGCTCAAGTGAGCATACTACGTTCGCATGCGTCTGAGCGAGTGCAGACAGACCACACGGGCCTGTTACACTCACAGGGTCTGTTTCTCCCTAACTGTATGTTTCTCGAAGGCTCTTGTTTCTTTGCCTGTTTTTGTTTTGAAGGTCATTTTGCTACCTTGCCTGACATTAACTGGGACATAAATCTGTGAGGACGAACTGTTCCCATGTTGGTTCTATGTCGGTTATCTGACCTCCTTTAGGCGTGGCCAGGGCTACGCCAACTGCGCAATGGTGACTCTAGGCAGGGCCCTAGGGATGGGCTAATAGCATCGTCCTCAAGCCCTGTCCCAAGGTCCTGGAAGAACCCAAGGCTCAGCAGGACACGTCTGGACCCTGGGCAGGAACGGGCAAGTCGGGCCATCGTTCTCAGCTATAACTGGGAGCAGCGCAGCAAGCTCTGTGGCACTCACAGCCTCCGGGGAGGGAGCTCAGGGAAGCTGCCCTGTCACAGCAGGTGGCCGCATGTCACCTGGCTCTGGCTCCCCACTGCAGCCCCCACTTTCCCTGGCGGTGTTAGACCAAGCTGCCTGTGGCAGAGGAGTAAGCACCGGCGGAGAGTTAAGGGCCGATGCCGCCTCCTTCCTCTCCAACCACTTCCTGGGACAGTGAGGGACACAGAGATCTACGGAACGAAGGACAAAGGGAAGAAGATCTCAAAGACAACACAGCAGCCAAGCAGACAGTGAAAGACACCTCTCCAGCGGAGGGCACAGTGGAGGCCAGCGCCGGGGCTGAGCAGCAGGCAGCGGCCTGGGTCCACAGTGGCCTTGGGTGAGGCCTCGCGGCGGCCTCCTGGGCCTCCCTGGGTGGGCCCTGTGAGGGTTCATGGCTGTTGGTCAAGGCACTGTCGTGTGGGCCGGGCAGTGGTCACTGGCAGTGAGCTCCATGGTGTCAGTACATCCCAGCAGACTCCAGGGCCGGCTCCTGTGGGCGACAGCAAGCAGCGTCCTGAGCCACTCCGCGTGCTGGCCCTCCACGCCGCGGCCCCAGAAAAGAGCTATCTGTGGGTACATCTAATGCATCGGGCTTTCCTGTGCGAGCCGGGATAAACTCAAGCTTCATACATGGTCCACTGATGCTTAGAAAGTGAGTGACCTGTACCATGGGGGCAGACAGCCATTCTAACCAAAGTTTAATCATTGCACCACTCAGCTCTAAAACTGGCACATTCTGGTGCATTGGCACTGCTGAAGGCTGAAGGGGTTGAAAGCCACACAGTAAGCGGTACTATTCCACCAGGGTTCGGGTGGCCAGGCACTTGGCTCACAAGCCAAGGAAAGGCTCAGGCCCTCCCCGATGCTGCCTGTCTGGGGTTCTGTGCTATTTGACAGAGGGGCTCCTGCTCTTTCTCGCTGGCTGTTTTTGCTTGGTACATACCGTGCGTCTTCCCATTGGAAACTTCCTGTGACCTCACAGCCTGCTCTGCGACTGGCCGAGCTGTGGGCCGGCTCCTGCCCTTTCTACGGGGAGTCGCAGGGCCGTGCACCCCTCACGCCTGCCCCGTTCGTGAATCACCTGCTGCCTCTCCCTTTGCTGCACTGAGTGGCGGCTGCCGCCTCAAGAAATTTCAGGAAGTGACTATGGACCGAAGACAGGCTAACAACTTGTACCCCAAGCAGACCTCACATCCCTGTGTGCAGAGTTCTTGGTTCTCATCTATCAAACCTGGTTTCTATGAGGAGCTGGACATAGAGGCCACACCCACCACCGTGGTCCCTCTGCCCTGGCTGGCCCTGGCCGCTCCAACCCCCACAGACCTGAGTCCCATGGGGGAGGGTGCACCTTGGGTCGCTGCCGGGGCCAGAGATGAAAAGCTGTGAGCCCCAGAGGCGCCATCGAGAGCGAGGCACGAGGCGGACCTTACCATCCGATCCCGCATGCTGCTCTCTGCGGGCCTGCTTGCCGAGGAGCCTTGCAGAAGGAAGTTGCGGTTAAATGTTTTAGTGGTGGTCACTGAGGAGGCTTCGGTGTTTTCAGCTACAAAGCAACCACCAGGAATCAGTGTTACTCAGAACAGAGACCAGTTAGGGAGGTGCTAGACCAGGGAGGCGGGTGCCCACACTGCCAGCCTGGAGTTGCAGTCTCACTCTTTACGTAGGCTGGCTGAACACTCTTTTTATTGTGCAATTATTTTTATGATGGATCAGACATATCAAGTCGTGGTTGGTAGCTTTCCTGGAAAAGGTAGCTCGGTCTTTCAACTCTTACTGACAGTCGTGAAATACAAAAGGGCCAGAGCCTGTTCTTATGGCCCTGGCGCTGACTCATCTGATTGCAAACCCTGATTCGGATGGTCTGTGGCCCGAGAAGTCCTCACCCGTCATGGCATGGTGGATGTTCTCAGACTGCTGCGCAAGGGTGCTTGTGCTTGATGACCAGGCGGTCCAGACCCCTTGGGGTGTTTGGGGACACACCATCCATGTCACCTGCACAGCGCCTGACCACAGTGGACTACGTGTGACCTGAGTGTTTCGGAGTGAGGACTGTATGGGTAAGGTTCTGGAGAATATAAGCATTTAGTAAGTGCTTACCAAACGCCACACGGTAAGAACCAAGGCTCACACCGCATGCTATGACTCACTGTGCCCTCCTTAGAGATCTAACTCTCGAGTCTGGTGTCATCATCACGTGGCTCTTGAGCTAAAGGACACTGTTGACAGTACCCTCTGATTAAAGCAGACCCTGCCTGGCATCCTGCCCTCCTGTCCCTGGCCTCTCCAACAGGGTGAGAAGGTCCAGGCAGTGACTGGAGCCAGGTGGGGCTGAAGCTCAAACGACTGGCCCCCAGCGTGGGTCAGGAAACCCTGAGATGCAGTCAGGGGGTCTCCCAGAGGCTCCCAGGGCCTTTGCTTCCCAGAGCAGAACCCTGAGTGAGAGGGCTCTGTACTTGTCTGTCTCCCCCCCCCCCAGTCTCCTCCTGAGCCAGCCCTGGGCACTCGGCCCTTGCCCCAGGGTTTCTTGCTAGGGCCCCCAGCCCAGATGGGCCAGGACAGCTCTGGGGGCGCACTCCCCTTCAGTCTGCTCTCTGAGCTCCCTCGGCGCCCCACCTCGGGGGTTCTGGATAGCTCTGGTGGCCTGCAGCGGATCGCGCTGGGGCTCACCTCTCACGGGTGGAGCAGGCAGCTTCCTCCTCTGCTGCCTGGAGGTGTCTATGGTTTGCACCTGCAAATGACACAGCGGTCAGCGCACCTGTGAGCCAGAGACTTTGTCCTTGGTTCTCTGGCCTGGGTCTCCTAGGGAGCGAGGCGCCACTCACCTGGCTCCCGCACCTCTGCTCGCGCTTCCTCCTGAGCCGCACGCAAGGTGCTATGTTCAAGCCTGCTATGGTCAGGGCTGAAATTCGGCTCTCGATATCTGAAATCTGAAGGCAACAGAAAGACAGGGTCAGCAGGGACAAAGGCAGGAGCAGGTGTTCAGACCAGCAGGACCAGACCGGCCTGGGTGCGCTCCCTCCTGCACAGGGAAGAGGACGCTGAACTTTGAAAACTCAATTCTCCTCTGTAACCTCAGTGCAGGCCAGCCACCGTGTCAGAGCTCGGCTGGGTGGGTGGAGGAGCGCCAGGCCGGATGGGGTGCTCCTGCTCAGGTCTGGGGTCACTCCGAGGTGCTGGAGGAGGGGCACCCCCCAGCAGGAATGGGGCTCAGTTGGCTCCCATGACAGGCGCTGTGGGAATGGTAGCCCTGGGCTGCGCCTCACAAGCTTCTGTCATCTCAGGAATGAACACCAGGGTCAGGCTGGGCCCTAGAGGGGCTTCCTCCACCACCGATCTGGAGGTCCCCAAGCAGATGCTTGTGTCCCTGACTGTGTTGCAGAGGATGCGCCATGCACAGGGCAGGACACTCACGGGAGCCTTGCAGACCGGGGCTGGGCCCGCCCTTTCCTTGACCTCCTCCTGCCATCACCGGCTCAGGGGCATGAGAATGGCCCACCTTTGCAAGGGCAGCTGCTCTTGTGACCCAGGGACCCCTGCGAGGCCCGACCTCCCCAGCATCCCCCTGCTCACACTGGCATGTGGGGCCAGGCCTGGGCAGCCCCGGCCTGGCTCCAGCCTCCAGTCTGTGAGCAGCAGAGAGCTCCCCGCTATCCACACGCAGCCCTGTTACTTTATGACAGGGACAGAAAACACGGACACACAGCTGGCGTGCGGCCCCTTGCAAGCTGCTCCAACTCTGTGTCCACACCTGCAGCCATGGAGTTTGGGGCGAGGCTCAGGAGCCCCCGTTTAAGTCCATCTCTTTACGCAGTGTCTCTGAGTGGCCCCCTCCTTCCTCTGCATCTGTGTCCTTATCTGAGATGGGGCAGAGCATCTCGGTCTTGGGAAAGACGCTTTGTGCCAGGCGCATGCTCGGTGCTTTGAATGTGCCAGCCCTTGGCTCAGAGTGGGGGCCGACCTCACACCTCACAGCTGGTGCCCTCTGCCAGGCTCCTGCCAGGCTCAGGGACTTTCCACTGCCCGGCACTGCACAGGGTGGCACATGAGAGGCTAGACAGGGGCCGCGGTCCTAGGGAGGCGGGACGCAGCTCCCACCGCACTGGAGTCCTGGAGCCCACACTGGCGACTTGGCATGGCAGCCGCACGTGGGCTGCCACCTCCTGCTGCCCCCACGCGTGCCGCTCTAGCTACACCGGCCTGCTGCCGCTGGCAGAGCACTTCTCAGGCTGTTGGGAGCACATGGAGGTTTGGACCTAGCTGTGCCAGGGGCCTCCCGTGTCAGGAGGGGGCTTGCCATGCAGATTGGCTTGTGGGGCTCTGCTGACTTGTGGGCATGAGCGGGGTCTGGCAGAGGTGGTACCCAGGCCTGCAGCTGGCAGGACCCATCTCCCTCTCAGCGGCTCCCTTCTCCCTCCACTTCCTGGCTGCCAGCCCCTTCTGACACTGCTCCCACCTTGGCCAAATGCAAGCCAAAATAAACTTCTCCCTCTGCAAATGGGGGCGTCAGGTACTGTGTCCTGGCCACGGCAACGTGACTAAGACAAGGTACACAGAGACCGCCTGAAGGGACCGCATGGGTGGGAGGCACTTCAAGGCTGGGAGGGGCTGTCTTAGGAGAGGAGGACAGTAGGAGGGGCACGGAGGGGGAGGAAGAAGAGGAAGAGGAGGAGGGTGACGAGCAGGCGGGGCCCACGTCAGAGGCAGCTGCTGCTTGGGGACCACGCAGAGCGAGGCCAGGCCCGGTGCCGCTCTGCTCTGACCCTGACACCTTGCGCGGACAGTGCGCCCTGGGTCTGCAGACAGGCCCCCCGGGAGCCTCTGGGGAAGCTGCAGGCCAGCTTTCTTCAGCCCCTCCCAACTGCTGTGGACTCAGCAGGAGCAGCGCTGAGCAGCTCGGCTCTTCAGGCTTAGTCCATAGGACAAGGGGCAGAGACAAAGGGCAGTGGCAGAGGGCTGACTTCACCTATGTTCTGTTTTCTGTCTATGTGTTTGTGTATGCATGTATCTATCACCTATTAGCCTATCATCTGTCTTCTATCAGTCAATCTATCCATCATCTATTATCATCTATCCATCATCTATCATCATCATCTATTAATCTATCGTGCATCTATCGTCCATTATTTATCAGTCCACCCACCCACCCATCCCTTCATCCGTCTCCCACCTGCCCCATGACCCCTAAGATGTGCAGCCTGAGCTCGTGCTGATTGGAATGATTACATCAGCTCTTCGGTTCCCCGGGTGTCCGAGCACACAGCTCTGCTCCAAAGCTGTGGCTCAGGGGCTCGGATGAGCAACCTCTCCTCACAGGCACGTGGAGAGAGTGCCCTGCAGTACAGCATGCCGTGTGCCGGTGACCCTGGGCCCGCAGCCAGGCTGTGCCAGCTGTCCCAAGGCTGATCAGGGCCCAGCGTCTGTGGCTCCGGTGCTGCTCTGTGTCCACTTCCTCCTGGGGCCCCATGCCCCGCAGGGCCCCTGCCTGGGCCGAGCCTGTGCTCCATTAGCATGGTGGGCAGAGGGGCCCACACTCCTGGCTTCACACCAGGCCAGCCTCAGCACCGAGGGCTGGGCCGATGCCTCCTGTACACACAGCCTGCTCCTGGCCACGCACGCCTGCCAGGCCCTGTACATGCATGGGCATTAAAATTCCATGCCACTGCTTTCTGGCATTTGACCCCGGGCAAGTGGCTCAGCCTTTTGCTATCTCCATTTCCTTAAAACATGGAGACTAGAGAAGTGGTCACCTCCTGGGGTGGCTGAAAGATGGCATCAGCATTACGGACACACCATCAGGCACAGCTCTGGCAGGAAGTGAGCTTTGGGAACA